>JAOUQT010326316.1:0-13764 GCA_025769995.1 Xyliphius kryptos
GGTTACATTTTCTTATTTAAGCCTGTGTTCCCTATAGTCCAGTGCACGACTTTTTATTTTATGTCCCTTATTGTTTCGGTTCCCTGTGTTTTATGGTTTTTGAGTTTATACCCTGCTTAAAACTATATTAAAAGTTTATTATTCTGTTACCTGGCATCCCCAGCTCTTATGTGCACCATTGTGCTTCCTCATGGGTTTCCCTTGTTTAATGGGAACATTTTTAATCTTCTCCCTCTGTAGTCATATTGGAGGTCTGCAGTGGGTTTAAGGAATTCTAAATGATCAAATGTATATAGACAACGGTTTTACTTACAGGGACTTGACTGTTGTCATGACCAAAAGAAATAACAGAATTGCAAAATCTTACAGCTCACAACTAAGCTGGTCTAATCAGCTGTTCCAAGAAATATTGAAAGCAGTCTTGTAGGTATTACGTAACTTTTATATAGTTTTTCCTGTCTGTAAATGATTACTGAACATACGTAATGCGATTTTGTATTTAGGAAGAATGTGCTAGTGTATCATAGAATTTAATGATGGTCTTTAGCTCCTGTATGAACCAGTTGCTGGGTGAGACATGGTGAGTTCCCAAGACAGGAATGCACGATAGTATTGTGCAAGACGAGAAAGTCAAAGGAAGTGAAAGTTTAGTCTCTTTTTGTAAATGTAGACATAGGGAGCAGTGAGTGTAAGTGTAAGGGTGAGCCACAATGATGTCAGACTAAATCCCTGTTGACCTTGCAGACTCAAGAAATTATGTTGTTAGCCTTTTGGCTCTAGCGACCTCATAGTTTTGATTGCCCAGCTGGTTTTCATGAATTGAAGTTCCAGCAGTTTATTGCAGAAAATACTAGTGATATTATTTCTTTATTCCAAGCAAAATGTAAAACATTATAATAGAGTTCTAAAACAAAAAGACCTAGTAGCACATAAATAATACAACAACAGTAGTACATAGAGAGTTAGAGGTAAATAATATGAGGTATTATTTGAAAGAAATGATTTTACCATTAATACCTACTGTAGTTCTGCTTTATGTCTAGTAACAAATCCATATTTTTATAAATATTACAATTTACAGTAATTGGTATATTGTGCTTGTTTATTTTATAGTACAAACAACAGACAGGTAAAGAAAAAGAAATGGCGATTTGTGAATAACTAGTTACAAAAAATATGTCAGGGTGTAACTAAAATAATGACGTAATGATGTTCTTTATATAATTCATTACATTAGAAAAGCAAGATTAAATACTTTTAGAAGCACACGTCCTTCGCTTAATCCTCTACTAGGGTCTCGGGGGATCCCCAAGCCTACCCAGGGGGAAACTTTTCGAGCACTGAGCAGGACAGGAGCACACACTCACTAACTCACACAGACACTATATAAGGGCAATTTAGAGCACTTTGGTAGCGAACCAGAGAACCGGGAGGAAACCCATGTGGACACAGGGAGAACATTGAAACCCCACCCAGGCAAAGTGCTCTTTGGTGCATTAAACTGTGGCACTTTTTTCTTGTACACTGGCAAATTTTAACATTCTGTACCAGTGAAAATATTTCTTTTTAAAATGTTTAATTTACACGTTAAAGGCAGTGGTGATAAATAACGGTAAACTATATAAAATTATATTTCATTTAAACATAATTTTGCATAAATGCTACTTGTTATTCAAAAACGTAAATCGAAAAATGTTTGCAAATGTTTTTCTATTGATGATTTAAATGTGAAGTATTTGAATAGATTGTAGCACGGCACAGTGGATAGCACCTCACATGGACATACTGTAATAACTTTCCTTGACTAACTTTTTCCTTGATTTCTGCAGCATATCTACAAGTTATCACAAGTCTTTGTATTGTTTTTATTTCAGACATTGCTACACCTGTCTGCTCTTTTATATAAACATGTTGAGGCGCGTCTGTGTAAAACAGGCCAGCATTATAGTGACACCAGTCTTAATATCGTTTTGTGTTTCTGAATGTGCAAAACTTTTTGTAAACACCCAATTTTAATTGTTATTAGTTGTTATTGAAGATATTATTGCCAAGCCTTTTTGCCAAACACAATATGATTTATGAATTAGATTTAATATCAAGGAGCTGTAGAGCTTTCCATCTTTACACATTCTGGTTAACAACATAGTATAATTTGTCATATGTCTGAGGTTGTATTTATCTTATTTTTAGATCTTTTAAAAATCATTTTTCTGTCCTAATATATAAAACCAAAAACCAAAGAGGGTGTACTCTTTTTTTATACATGGTTGCATAGACAGTTTGGGTTGTGTTTCCTCCTCAGCTTGAAAAATATTGTGTTTAATTTCTGGTGTGGGCAGGCCATGTCCTTTCTGTGTTCAGTTTAATCTGTTATTATGGTGTTGTGTGTTTCTTTTTTTTTTTCTTTTTTTTACGAGCTTTGGTCAGGTAACCTAGAGAAACAACCTTTCCCCAAAATGTGTATGTCTGTATGTCTGCACTGCATTTAAATCAGAGTCCAGAGTTTCATTTGTAGTCTAATTACACAGTGAGCACAGAGAAAGATTTGACTGAGATCAGGATGAAATTATTATGAAATGCTGGAGCCAACATAACTCATTTGTAAGCAGAATGACATGAAAACTTATGTGACTTTAGTTAATAAGCGGAGTGCAATCACTTCTGATCATGTCTTTACCAAACATTCTTCTTCACTTATAAAACACAAGTATTACCACTGAGTCAGTGGGAAAGTGTAGTACATCAGTGAAAGAGGAAAGGGTTAAGTTCGTCATTAAATCACAATGAGTAGCATCACTCACCTGTGTGACGCCTTAATGGGTGTAACAAAGTAACTGCTTGTGGTATCCATGGTTCATTGTTGAATAAGAGGAAACGTCAACCTAAAGTTATTTCACAAAAATGATACAAAAAGCCTCCATTTAAACATAGAATTTCAGAAATTTGTGTAAATAGTTTGTAAATACTATGTTTTTCTATTAAACAATAAAATATTATAAAAACTGTTATAGCACAATAGATTTAGTTGTGTTTAAATAAAATATGTTTAAGGTCCTAAATGTTCACATTGTGGCACTAAAAAAAATACTGTACTCTTTTGTTAAAGCTTATTAATTACGTGAGTTACACACACAAAAAGCATTTGTAATGTCTAAAAGTAATGTTTAATCAGATATTAGGATTTCAATTCATGTCAAGTAGTGGAATGAGAATAAAATCCCTTTGGTGATCCCTCTGTACCTAAATTGTTATAATTGTACCTAAACATATTTTACACTTTACATAGGTCACACTTATAAGCACAGACATGTTAAATCTCAAAAAGGACTTTCCCCAACTGGTACAAGTAATTCAAAGCTACAAGGACGAAAGTGAATAGTTTAAACTAAGTTTGATATTATAATTGTGTTTTAGTATAGCTAACAAGAATAAGTTTATTATCATGGAGTAATGGGTCGCAAGGTGGCTTAATGCTTAGCGCTTCCGCCTCTCAACGCTAGGGGATTCCCGGTTTGAATCCTAATCTGGGTGGAGTTTCTATGTTCTCTTCGTGTGGGTTTTCTCCAGGTTCTCCAGTTACCTCACAGTCCAAAAACATGAATTCAAGGTACATTGGCTGCTCTAAATTGCCTCTAAAGCGTGTGTGAATGTGTGTGTGCGCCCAGCGATGGCAAACATTTGAACAACTGCTAGAATAACCAGTTTAAACGCTTTAAAAGCGTCTGGGGAAAATCTAGAGAAACAGGATTTTTAAAAAGCTATTTTACCAGCATTGTTCCTGGTCAAGTAAACGTCTCATGTGTTTTACAAATTGCTGTGCTGACTGATAAACATAAGTGTTGATTACATTTAATGAATAAAACTGAATTAGGCTTTTTGTAAGTCACGTTTTTATATTATTTTTAAATAATGCTTATACACTCGTTCAGGTAAATGTCACTATTTAATTAATTTTAGATGAATATACAATATTAATATTTTAGATTAGTTTGAATGACATTTTCCACTTATGCCATTGTTTGGGGATGACCAGTTTTTGTTAGAAAATCACTTTATGCACAAAAACATTATTCATTAAAAAAAATGCATAATCTACAGCACCCTCAAAAATTATAGGCTTTAAAAATCTAAGCTTTAATTCAAGTGCCTTTATTTGGTAGAGAGAGAGAAAAATCACGCATTAAAAAATTAATCTTTTGAATGAAATTAAGAGTGTCACAATTATTGGCACCCCTGGTGTTAGTACTTCGATCATTTGCACAACCTCTCTAAATCGTCCAGAGTACTGGGTCTTTTCCTATGCACTTTCCTCATCAGCTAACCCCACAGGTTTTTTATTGGGTTGAGGTCTGGGGACTAAGATGGCCATGAGAGAAGCTTGATTTTGTGCCTTGTAAACCATTTTGAGTAGATTTGGGCTCATGTTTAGGGTCATTATTTTGCTGAAAGACCCACTGACGACCCATCTTCATCTTTCAGAAGAGGCCACCAGATTCTGATTCAAAATTTCTGGATATTTTAAAGATTTCATTATCCCATGTATCCTTACAAGGCTCTCAGGTCTTTTGGAGAAGAAACGGGCCCTTAGCATTCTTGGTTTTACGTCAGACCCACTTAAGAGTGTTTGTTTCCAAAAATCTCTATCTTGGTCTCGTCTGACCAAAGCACATGGTGCCAGTTAAATACTAGTACAGCTTGGCAAACTCCACCCGTTTATGCCTGCTGATGGTTGTTTGGGAGACCCGGAATGCCAAAATGCTACCATTTGCTTCAATTCTTTTACAGTGAGCTTTTACAGTGAACTTTTTACTTCAGTTACCATCCTTCTCACTGTGCGTGGTGGCAAGGTACACTTACGTCCTCTTCTAGGCTTGTTTGTCACAGGTCCAGATGTTTTTAAATTTTGATGATTGCTCTGACTGTAGATTAGATTAGGGCATCTACAGGTGAGTGGCTATTTTCTTGTAGCCATTGCCTAATTTATTAAGGTCGATACAAATCTGCCTTACTTGAATAGTGTGTTCACTTGTCTTTTTCATGTTTAAGAGTGAAGAGAAATAACCCTCTATTTATACCCCAGGGAAACAGGAAGTGATAAATTGGAATTCAAAGGATACTTCGATCCACTTTATAAACTGCTGTAAAAATTACATAACTGGTTTAAATACATTTATTTCCAAGAATTTTTTTAAAGGTGCCAATAATTGTGAAACAGGTCATTTTACTGGAAATAATTATTTATTAGTAATAATATATATATATATATAATGTAAAAAAAAAAAATATATATATATATATATATATATAGGCTTTTAAGACATTTTAACTAGGTTTGCCAATAATCATGGAGGGCGTATTAGCTTTTCAAGTTAATAAATTCAAGTAAATTAATTTATTTTAAATTTCTGTACGTACTGTATTTACAAATGTATACGTACTTAAAAACAGTACTCTGTTTTTTACATAATCTACACCTCCAGAAGCAAAAAAAAAGCTTTCTGCATAATAAAGGAACCCACTTACCCAGAACATCCACTTTTCTCCTACTCTCTATATGCAAGAGTAGAGTCTGCAAAGCATTTAGTGCAAAACCTGAATATTAAGAAAAAGATTAATTTCAGAAGCTGTGGGACATGCAAACTTCACCTTAACAAAAAGACATTTCTCAATGACATTCAGTCACTGCACCATGACACGTTCCCTCAAGATTTTATATTTAAAAGTTTATATTTACATTTTTACATACTTATTCTCTTTTTTTTTAAAAATGCTCTTGGTTAATACTGGGACTGTAAGACTGCAATTTCGTTCCACCTCATGCACTGCATGTAATGTGAATGAAAAATAAATGTAAATAAATGTTTTTTTTAGATTTGGGATTTTTCCAGTGTATTTACAGATAAATATATACATAACTAGGGTCTTACTCAACAAGGTAAACAAACCATTTGGAATTAAGCCTTTAGCGAAGATGAGTAATAATTTTCTATTAAAGTAAGAAATAAATAATATGACTGTCAAGCCTTTAAATACTTGTATGCACCAGGCCTGTGTTGTTTACATGTGTTTACTTTTTATTCAGACACTTTAAAAGTTGTAACCAGGTTTGGCATGTCAGCAGACTATTATCTAATCAGATGACTCCAAACAAGCAGGATGTTTGGATTTGGGACAAAAGTAAGTTTACTCGCTATGACTCTTTGCTAAGCAACAGTGCTCACGTTTTCATAAGGAAAGTCCTTATAAGTCTTACACATCCGCTCTAAAATCCTTACCTCTTGAAACTCTAATTTCACCTTTTCATAACCTTTTACTGTCAGAGGAAAGAATATAAGTTATACCGGTTTCCTAGGAATTGGTATTTTTTTATGAATTTCAACATCTATTGCGATAGTAGATTCACTATCCCAAAGCCTTACATAAAATATTAGGACTGATTTTCCTTATAAGAATTATATAATAGCCCTGTAAGTCAAATATAGTTGCACCTATATAATCCTACTTTAAATATGTCGGTAGAAAAATGCAATTCATTATTTGTCCTTATAGTACGCTACTATTATATTAAAGATGGACCAATAATGTAGTATAGAAAAATTGGGGGTATTATTAACAATAATGATAACAACATTTTAGTTAATAGTGATTTTAAAATGTGTCATTTAAAAAAAAAAAAAAAAAAAAAAATATTGAAACACATACACATTACATTACATTACTCAATATGCCATTCCAAGTTTATTACCAAACTAAATCTATATAACTTCTATCATACTGAAAATAGTTTTTATCTGTTTATATCTGTTTATTTAAGGGCATTTGTGTGTAATGAACCGGCAGCCTGGCTCCCGATCTCTGTTCCAGTTTATCGACGTGTTTAATGGAGTTGAGTTTAGGGCAGTACTGTAAATTATTAGGAATTGGTACTTATTATTTAATAGAATGCTTTATAAACATACCACAAAATAATAACAAAAATATCAAATAATTTACAGCTCTGCATATTATCATGGTAAAACACTAAAGCAGCTTATTGTTGCTCTTCTTTTTGCTCTTATCTTATAGCAAGAAGATCCTGGGTCCGATTCTGTCTGTATAGGGTTTCTCTGAGTGCTCAGGTTTTTTTTTCCCACAGTCCACAAAGCATGATATTAGTTAAACTGCCAGTGTTACACTGTTGCTAGTGTGAGTGCGTTGTGTGAATGACTCATGCTATGCTGGTGAAGAATTCACTAAAGTGATTGATTAGAAGGTGACAAACTGTAATTGTCCCACATATTTGCTTTAGAGTTAAATTATATTTAATCACCAGCCATGAAAAGAAGTAGTTCTTTGTTCTGTGTTGGTCTGTCCAGCAGTTGGCATGACAGTGCATCTATACACAAGCATGACTTAAAAGCATGACTATTGCTTTCAATAAACTTATTTCTGTATTCTAAGGTCAGAGTTCAGACAGAGTTGAATTCTCAGCCAAATATTTGACAATGTAATGGCATGCGAAAGACAAAAGCAATGGCAATAGCAAGCTTCAAAAAACTTTAGTAAGTTTAACTATAGTAAATTAACAAGCTTAATACCTATATATTACAATATAAAAAATAACGTTTCAGGAAGGCAAGAATTTCCTGGGTAATACATGTGCACATGCAAAAAAAAAATCTTGTGCACGTGATTGACACACCTTGTGGTAAATCACAGACCACTCCCCAACAAAGAATGTCAGGTCAGATCTTTCTGTAACTCATCCATCTCCCCTTCCCCCGCTTGTGCTCATTCATTTCTCTTTTAGCCGGCGTCAACCAGCCTCTATTAGATAATTAAAGGCTTTGGGTTACACCTTTTACAAGCATCCTGTAGGTGGTAAAGAATGAACAATTCTGTGATGTTGACAGTTAGAATTGTGCAGGAGTTAATTACTGTGGAGAGTGGATGAATCATGCCCTGTAATTTTACTGATCAATCTGAAATACTAAGCAGTTTACCAAAAAGCCCATGCCTGTAGAACAAAATTTGTCTTGCATCTTTTTATGCATCAATTAACTTTTAAGACTTCAGGATAATGATTTTTGCGCTTGGTCTTAAAACGGAAGTGTGTTTCTGAACTTTTTTTGATAAGCTCCACTGCAGTATTAATAACTTTCATTTTACTGTATTGTAAACATTATGTTGTTAATGTTTAATCCCAGACTGAAGAGATGTGAAAATAGTTTTCATATTACAATAAACATTAGTGAAATAATGCATGTATATACAGCATGGGAAATAATTTTGAATGTATCAACATATTTTTCTGTGAATGGTCCTTGGCTCTTGGACAACTCTTTTGATTATTCTTTTAACTTCTTATTAAAAATATTGCAAATGGTCATTTATAATGCAACAAAATTTATTCCATTTCTGGATAACAGAATGGATGACAGACTGGAGTTTGCATCCAATGCTGGGCAGTCGCCATGCCCCTTCGCAGCATCTCTATCAGGACTGTGTATCGAGCTCCTCCCCCAGTTTTACATTCGCTTCTCGGCAACCTCGCATCTACTCTCACATCTCGCCTTCAGTTTCCAGTAGGCCTGTCCACAGGAACACCCAACCAGTTTGGATCAACTACAGGACAGCTGTTGATTTTTCACCCGTGCTGCTCAGAGTTTGGTCAGGCAGCCCGCCTGACCTGGATACAATTAGTCTCCTGGTTTTCTTCTGCCTACCTCATGGCGCCGGAAAGACTCGCAGTCTGGCAGCCTACAGTGTGCTTATAGCTGTGTGAGATTTCCATACCATTTGCGTCATTTGTATGGGGTTAAAACACATGTAAGAGTTTCTTACTCAGTAAGACAGTTATAGCCACTTGGCTGTACATGGCATGGGTGAACTCCTCACTGTGGAACCACCCAGGTAAATACGTGTTTTGGAGGCCTACCCAGACCAGTCCTCTTGAAACCTCTTTATGGCCTTCATACTCCAGGCCTCATATCGGGCCTCCTACTTATCCGAGATGGTGCTGCTTAACGTTTCCTCCCTCCTCTCAACCTATCAGGCAAAATTAATATGGCACATGGCAGCTAGAGAGTAGCGCTGCTGCCCCGGCACTCTGGATGGAGGTTTGGTGATGGTGATGATGAACATCGTCTTGTGTAATAAAAAAAAAACGTTTTTTTTTAAATTATATTGTATTGTTTGGATTTTCTTAAACTTTTATTATAACTGGGTTATTTTTGACAAGTGCTCACAAAACACTGCTGTACCCTTATTTCTGAAAGTATGCTGCAAATGTTGTGCATATATTTAATTTTATTATTGAATTCAATCTTTATTTATTAATCATTATTAATTAGACATCATGCTTATGTGCTTATATAATTAGCTGACTAACTACCTAAACTATTCTGTATGTTTAAAAATTTAAATGTAACTTTTAAAAAATATATATTAATAAATATCAACACATTTTTTTTTGTTAATTAATATAAATTTTTTTATAATTTGTACTAGAAGTTAAACTAATTAACTTAATACTGTTAGAATTTATATATGATTATGCATGACCCTATAAGACATGCTATTGTTATTGCCCTAAACATCTATCAATCCATTATCTTCCGCTTATTCCTCTAATAGGGTCACGGTGGGGTTCCCCATGGCCATTCAGGGAAAAACATCTCAGGCGCTGGGCAGATTTACCCAGGACAGGATGCCAACCTATCACTGGAAATACTCACACACACAGCCACACAGACTATACAGCGCTGAGAGGCAAACATGCTAACCACTAAGCCACCATGCCACCATATATTCTTTGTTATAAAGGGATAATATGACATAAAGCCTATGTTTTATATGGTAGTGTTATTTCAGAATGACTAAGCAGAATTAGAGCATTAACAGAAAGACCTTGACTGTTTGCAGTTCCTTTTTTTGGCAGTGATATCCCATAATTTTTTCTTCTTCCAGTAAATTCTTCCCTTGAACAGTATTTTTCCTGAAACTGGGTCGTTCTGCCTGACTAAATTAAAACAACAGGCAGATACAAGCTTGCTTGCTCCAATCTGGAAATACTTATTCAGTAGATATACCTTTTGGCAGTTCACAGTAAAGTATGTCTGCTCTTTGGGAAAGAAAGCAAAAGTAGCAGCAAAATCACAGTCTTTGATTAGAAAAGCATATTCATAGACAGCATTGGCTCTTTGCTATTGCAAACTTGTTTCCATGATTTTTCAGTCTGTTTTGTGATATTTATATTAAAGTTTGTCTGTGTATTTAAAAAATATACAACTTGTATATTAGTCATTTATAAGTGTTCTTTATAATTTTATTCATTACTTTATTGATTTGGTTGGATTCAGGTGGGCCCAGGGGCTAAGTGCATGCTGGAAATACAGCCCACAGCCACTGTATTTCAAATAAACCCAGAGTTAGTAAGTAATATGGATTCCGACTTATGTTATGTTACCATGTAAACCCCAAAGTTGCAGTGCATCCATTATATTTATTATAGTTTGATTTTTCAGACAAATTCTTCCTTCCAACCCAGTAGCAAGAACACAGGAATTAGGAGATACTTTTGACACTTGGGTACTAAAGTTATGGTGACATTCAGATTTTCAGTATGGCAGATGTGGTCACATTTAGTAATGGAGGACATACAATTTTATATTTTAAGCAGTGTCGCTTTATTTATTTATTTATTTTTAATGATCTCCTAATTCAATTTAAAAATCAGTGGTCCAGTTTGAAGAAGTGCTTTTTAAAATAGCTGAAGCCGGTCAAAAGTGCAGTACAACAAATTAAAACGTAATAAAAGCAAAAGAAAAAAGATGAATATAAAAAAAATTTCAATAAATATTCTAGACTAATACGATTTAGAGGTCAGAATAACAGGTAACTTAACAGAATAATAGTGCTCGCTGCCGATTGGTGTAAGTGGCACATCTGACAGATTAACAGGATCAGTAAGCACCATGTTTTGGCTTTTTTTTCTTTTAGTACTTTTTTGTTGCGCACACTCTTCGAGGTAAACAGCATTGCATTTGTGCAGTAGTAACAGACCAACTGATATGTTTGGGTTTAAAGGGATCACTTGTGCATCTGAGTTTTTATGTATGATGAGCACATTCCATGCAATATTTATATTGTTTCATTATGTTTATTTAATGAAAGCAAATATAACTTTAAAATAAACTTTACCTGTTTCACTCGGTTTGATCTAGCATGCCCACATATTCTAACAGCAGGCTGTGCCTCATAACAAAATAGATAGGTTTTCCACCAGAAGTATTTGAGAACTAACCATTCTTTCTGCATTATGTGCTCTGAACACAAAGCTCTTGAACTTCAAGTTAATAGTCAGCCACACAGGTAAAACGGATAACACAGATTAAACAGGCACCGGGGCGCTGATGTGACACTTTGTTAAAAAAAAATCTGGATATAATTCTTTAATACTGTAAGTAGTGAAAAAGATAAACTACTAAATTATTAAAGTAAGAGTTCCAGTTACTTGGCAATACGGAATAAAGTGTTGTTTTAATTTCCTATTAATCCGTCAGTTTACAGTACTGCATCAATACATGCCTTTGGATAAGAACGTTTTCCACTTTAAAGTTTTTATCATGCTTAGGTTTTATGCTGCTAAGTAAATAAAGTACATAATTTACCTGTAATCCACCACTCATGTCTTTCAAAGTTTGTCTCCTATGTCTCATATAGTAAGACCGCGAGAAAAAGCACCCAGGTCACAGACATGCCCCTGGTGGAGTGCGCTCTAAGACCTGTTTAAACCGGTTGCCCTCTAACAGTGTACACTCTCAAAATGACATCAACCAGCCAGTGTGACAGTCTCTGTTTAGAGATGGCCTTCCCCATATGCGGGAAGGCCTAGGAAATAAAGTTTTGAGCTCTCTTTCTGTATGTTGTGTTTTTGATTAGATAAACACGGAGAGCTCACACTGGAAAGAGCGGTCCAGCTTCAAAATCTCACAGGTTTAGATTAGAATGCTTTTTGGCACAAAGGCTTCGTTTGGCCTGAGAACGACCTTTTCCCTGTTGATTGGTGAACCGATAAAGCATGCAGATCACTGAGGGTAATGCAACACTCCCCGGACAGTGGGTTCCCCCATGACTGCAAGTCTGCACCCATGTTCAAATGGCCTGGAACGTGTATCGCACACAATGACACCATGTAACGACTGCTCCATAGCACCAGCTTGTGGGCTAGGTGATGCAGCTTATATACGCCACTGCTGTAGTGTTGCCGCAACTAACTAACTCACAAAAATAATGAGGAAATGTCTGAGAGCTAGAAACATTGCTAACTGCTCCAGATAATTATGTTTGGCAAACAGCCTGTTCGGCCACATCCCATTTACAATCCTGCTCTCGTGGGTGGCGCCCCGAAAGGAAAGCATCTGATGTTACGATCCTCCTCATGAGGATGCTTTCAATTGGGTAGCCACGGAAATAAAATTCTTCTTTCTTCCCTTTCTTCCTTTGTCTCATTTAAGCACTCAAACTAAGCAAACCCGGGGGAATAAACTGGATGGCAGAAGCCATTAACTTCTGCAGACTCAGACATTGGCAAAAACAAACCCATGAACCTTCTCTGACGTTTGTGACCTTTGCTGATGGCGCTTAAGTGATGCATCCAGATATAACCAGAGAAACATCACATTTCCAAATAGGACCAGACTGCCCATGGACGGATTGATTGTAAAGCCAAGCGATGCTAGATGGCAGAGCAGGGAATGAGTGGCCCTCAGAACCTTCTGTCTGAAGTTGGCTATTACAAGTCAATCTTCTATATACGTCAGAATACTAAGCTTTCAATTGTCAGTGGGGCTAGTGGAGAAAATGCACTTAAGTTTGAGTGGGTCTCCCCAGTGGTGTATGTGCTTAGTGTACACTGGGACGGCAGGAACCTAACAGCTTTCCATTGTAAACATTGCTCTTCTGATCAGCAGGGTTCAGTTGTATGGGCTGGGGGATATTGAGTCAGGCGGCAGCCCTCTCACACAGAAACAGCAGTCATGAAGAAACAGTAAATGTGAACTTTGAAAGAAACATGCCCCATATAATACATGTATGCTGGGTGGGGGCGTGGCGGCCCCCCAGCATTGGACGCAAGTTCCTGTCTGTCAAGTCACTTGGTGCAATTGTAACGAGCTGTGACTCTGCCATCATCTGTCACTTAAAAAAAACAGCCTAGATTACATCAAGGAAGACCAGTTTAGTAGCCATTTTTCTTGTAACAATTGCATTTCTATAATTTTTTTTATAACAGCAATATGGCACTCGAGTTGGTGTATTATTGTGAATAAATTACGGCAAATTTCGGCCTAATAACACCTTTTTCCCATGATTTATTCACAATAATGCACACCCGCTAGCGTCTTATTGCTTTAGTAATACAATAATAAAATAGTACTAAGAGTAAAGTACAAATAATAATAATAACAAATCAATAGTCCAAAAGAAAACAATAAGAACAAATTAACATATTTAGATGGATGGCATTGCAGTAATTAACAATAAGAATGAATAAATACTGTATAGTGTGCAAAGTAGTCATGTGTATATACAGTTGAAACCAAAAGTTTACATACACTATATAAAAAGACACATATGCATTTTTTTCAGAATAAATCAGAATAAACTTTTCCCTTTTTAGGTCAGTTAGGATTACCACAATTATTTATATTTGCTAAATGTTAGAATAATGAGAGAGGAATTTTTTTAAGGCAATTTTTATTACTTTCTTCAAGCTCAAAAGTT
>JAOUQT010326333.1:0-13762 GCA_025769995.1 Xyliphius kryptos
ACATACAGTAACTTCTGATCAATCCATATCAATTTCAGACTTAAAATATCATGTAGTAAGAATCCTCTGTGGGTAGCTATTGACATTAGATGTTACGATACAAATAACCAATATATACTTTTGAACTTTTGTGAAAAGTGATGCAAGCTCTTTTTGATCTTTATATATTTTTGTAAGCGATTGTATTTTTAGTACTTTGAGCTTACAGGTAAGTTATGTTATTTTATACTTGTAAACTTGTTCAGTTGTGCCTAATTGTTCAACAACTTTTGAGAAAAGTTCACATTTTCTTCATTTATTTATGCTTTGAAGTTACTGGCTTTGAAGTATTAATGTTGTCCCTACACATTCTTTTTTTTTCATGTGTGTGTTAAAATTATCGTCCATTTATCATTATCGAGGTGAACTGCTCAATATATCGCAATATTAATTTTGGGCCATATCGTCCCAGCCCTACTTAGGACCGATATTTAATATAATGATGCAATTATTTTACAATTCATTAGTTTTTGTGTAACTGAGAAGCAGTTTGTTACTTGTAAGAAGCTGCACACAAAAAAAATAAGTCTGTCTAGAAAAAAACAGAACTGAAAATGTTGTACTGTAAACTTCTGCTGTTTATTTGACCAAAATGCTTTTTTTGCCTCATCATTTTGACCAAAATGTTTTTAGAGCAAGCGATATATGACCCAAACTGCTTTTCATTTGCACGTATTATCCGTATGTGTGCCCACATTCTTAAAAGAAACAATTCTTAAAAACGCTGCTTGGAAAAGCTGTAAATATTGTTGTTTGTGTTTCATTTCTTTGAAGGGGCAAATAAAATAATTTAACAAATTAATTAACTTTGGCAATTTACCTTTTACATGTATTGGGAAAGTTGTGTGTGAAATCAGAGCATTCTTGATGATTAATTTTCATAAAAATTTTTCAAGCAAACAATTAAATTATTAAGAATTCCCTGTAATATGAATCCATACGTTTTTATATGATCCAACACTTGATGTTTTAAAAAAAAATACACTTAAGTTTTAAATAAATCATATTAAATCATCAGCGTTTTATGAAGATACAGAAACGGTATTCTACAGTTCTAGCCAAAAGTTTGGACACACCTTCTTATTCAATGCATCTTCTGTATTTTCATGACTATTTACATTGTAGATTCTCACTAAAGGCATCAAAACTATGAATCAACACATGAGAATTTATGTACTTAACAAAAAAGGTAAAATAACTGAAAACATTTTTTTGTATTCCAGTGTATTCAAAATAGCCACACTGTTGGCATTGTAATTAATTATAATAATTAACCCTTACAGGCACACCTGAAAACCATTTCAGGCGACTACCACTTGAAGTTCATTGAGAGAATGCCAAGAGTGTGCAAAGCAGTAATGAGAGCAAAGGGTGTAAATAGTCATTGGTTAAAAAAAACAAAACGCATTGAATGAGTGTGTCCAAACTTTTGGCCGTGCGTGCGTAGCACCTTCTCGACTTGGCTTGTGACGTTTCCTGCTAATGGTATAAGCACATCACCTAAATATAAGTTTTCCCTGCACTAATCACTCTTGGTTTCCAATCATTGGCATTGCATCTCGAACCACATAGAGATGGTGAGAGATCTTGAGCTGCTTCTTAGTGGTTTGTAAAGATTATATAAATTTCTACAGGGGCCTAAAGAGTAATTAGATCAATTGTCTGGGTACACAGATTTTCACAGATTTTCACCCTTGGTTTAGTCATAGGCTTGTGGTTAAGGAACCAGCCTTTGTGACCTGAAGGTGGCACTGGGAATCAAACTAGGGACCAAGTATTGTAGCTGCTCCCAGGGCTACAGGACTACCCATTGCTCCGGGCATGTGTGTTCACTTCACTGTGTCTCTGTGTGTGTGTGTGTGTCTGTGTGTGTGTGTGTGTGTCTGTGTGTGTGTCTGTGCGTGTGTGCGTTACTGCATGGCTAAGTTAAATGTCCTCTGTATGTAAGTACAGTAGGCGAAATGGGTTTTCTTTTCTTCCTTACCATATTTATAAAATTCAGTTTCAGCTTGAGACAAAATTTATGTGCTATTGCATCACTTATAATACAGATTATTGAAAACCCTTTGAAAATCATTATCTCAGATCATGATACTAGCATGTTGATGCTTTTTTTAATTGCGGTCACCTCACAGAAACTCGTGAATACTTGCAAACTATGATGTATATGTTGCTAGGGGACAGACCAGGGAACTATTTGTACTAGCAGAACCAACTGTGTATTTTACCAAACTAATAAATTTTTGTCCACACTGGTTTATTACTGCTTAATAAATGACAATACAATAGAACAGTTGGGCTGTATGTTATGCTCTTTTTTGTGTTCTGTTCCTCATTGCTGTGGTGATCCGCCTTCTGCAACTTGACTGAGCATTTGTTTTGTACTAGCTTAGGTACAGTGTGTAACTATTCTCTGTATGTATTCTACCATACAGAACATCCATTTATTATTGTAGCACCAGCACATAATCAGGATATACTAGTCACTGTAACTGTATGCACACTGTTGCCGGCCAAGATTCGCCAGTTAGTAACTATGAGAAGATTTACACTGGACTCAAATTAAGCAGGTCTTCAGCTCATGATTTGAGTCACTCAACTTAAAGAGGTTATTTTAGTGTGTTTATTCCTTTCATTGTTTCATGTTACACTCACATCGAGGTATGTTGTTGGAGACCAGACTGAATTCCATACCTTCATTGCGGTTATTTTCTATTTTTTTAGGTGGGTTGGAGCTACTACCATGCTGGCGTCCAGCCCTTAAGCAAGCAGCCGTGCCTCCAGGCTCCAGGCCTTCTGGCCTTAGTCTGAGCATTCATCATAATCATCACCACCAGCAGCAGCATGTCCAGCTCAGGCTTCCCCCCGAGTCAGGGGAGTTTCAGCAGCGAGCCAAGCCGCTATCCAACCCATTCGGTACCGTACACATTTAGTCCAGCACGCCATCCTCCGGTAAGCACCAGATTTTATTCAGTATATTCCATGTTAAAAAATGGCTTCAAGATTTCTTATGTAAGCTTGTGGTTTTGATGAAGCAAGTGGTTAAAGTAAATGCTTTTTGTTTACATTCAGCTTTAGTAGATTTGAGACCTTTTAATAGGAAAACACTATTTTAACTGTGCATGGGTAGACCTTTAATTAATTGTATGATTTTATAGCAACAAATACATCCCACATTTCCACGCCAGTGACAGGTACATGTTTAATCTTGAGGTTCAGAATTTGACAAAAGGTATGAGAGAAGCTGTGCAACAAATATGCTTTTGTATAATTAAACCATTTAAAATTTTACTAAAATGACACAGAAGATGAACTCTTTTGGTTTATTATGGTTGCACATGTGACCGAGGTCTAATTGCGTACACTCATATATTACAGTTCGAAGCTCTATTTTGATCAAATTTATTTGTGTGTATATCTCTTTACCTTTTGTTACACAGCTACGTATAAGAAGTAAAATTTGTATTTTTTTTCCCAATGGAGAGCAGTTGTGCTATCATTCGGAAGGTTAACCCTAACTTGCAAATGAGCAAAACACTACGTACACCCTGATTGCTTCTGTGGTGCTGGATCATGTCACTGCTGTCTGATGCCAACCATACAGTTGGCATACTTATAAGTTATTTTGTATAAAAGTGCAATGCAGTTTAACAATGGAACAGTGACTGGTGGCATTGTAATAATCCCAAGTGTACCAGGTGAAACTATACTAACTGACTGCCAACTCTTAAAAAACTGTACTTCTCCAACTGTTTACCACAGATTTGTAAGCTTAACTTAAATTTGTGCAGCACATCTGATGTTTGGGACATAATGAGTTCGGATCACATTGCCACCACAAATGAACCGCACTAAAGTTTGTTTGGATCTGTACGGGGACTAGCTCCTCTCAAGGGCCTTGTTATAGTTGTTTTGGTCCACATCTGACTATGATTACTGTAACTGTACCGTAACACAGTAATTGAACCATGGATGAAAACAGACAAGACTCTGATATAACTGGACTAAACAGTGCAGGTGTTTGTTTGCTTTCCAGTTGAGGACCTGAGTGTGATTGTAATTCACATCAAACTGAAGAACAATCAGATTTTTGTTCAGGAACTTATTTTTGAAAGCAAATTGTTATACTATGGTAAATTAGCTTGCAAATATCTAAATAACGTCAATTAGAGATTTAGTTACTGAATATGCTAATTTACCGTTAACCGACAGCTTGCTTAAACTTAAACCCACTGCTAGGCTCTGTATTTAATCCAACAATTTCAAATGCTTTTAAGTGTAGTAGGAGTTTTTGTTTTGGCTCGATTTGTACATTTTTATCTATAAAGAAAGTCTCCATTTATGCCTCATGCACACAGCTGCTGAATTCATTTCTAATAGCCAATGCTTGTACATCATTTCTCTCCCCCCCCCCAATTCAATATTCTCTTGGATATGGATCAAAGTGAGACTGCAGCATCAGTGCGGAAACCTATAAATCTATCAGTTATCACAGAAGCTGACTTAAATATTCTCTAGCGTTTCTTTACTTTTCTGTGGTTCATGCTCATTTAAGGGATTTAGCTGCGTTGTTGTTGTTGTTACAGCATCAGTCAGAATCTTTTGTTGCTGTAGTTTACAGGTCTAATGACGTGAGTAATACTAAGTCAAGAGTTTTTTTTAATTATTTAATTTTTTTTTAGCTGATGCGTTTATCCAAAGGGACTTACAAGTATCCCAACTTGTTTGGAATCAGAACACAGGGTTGATGCAACACTCGGGAGCAATGAGGTTTAAGTGTCTTGCTCAAGAACTTCAGTAGACCTATGATTTTAACCCTTAACCTTTTGATTAATAGTCCACCAACAGTAACATTAATTTTTAAAAATGTTTACACCACACATTTATTTTTATAAATAAAAAAAAAAAAAAGTATATCGAGGAACAACTGTAATCTTAAGTTGTGTTTATGCATTTATGATCCACAAAGTAACATAATTATAAATTTGATTACAAAAAATGATCGATTACTTATTTGAACTTTACATATTCAGAAAACAGTATTTTATATCTCTGTAAATTATTGAAAGTCAAACCACAAATAATTGTGTAATAATTTTCACGTTTCACCAATTACTTGGTGGAAAAAAAGGCTCACAGTGTAAAATAATACTTTTCTTTTGGAGTACAGGTTCATAATTACAGTAGTAGAGACTACTAATGAACAGTTCTAAGAAAGGGAAGTTTGTTTTTAACACGTTACTTTATTAAACACATTATACCACATAAAGCCATTTTTATGTCAGTTTTAGACTGTTCCCAATGAGATTCATGTTTTACTAATCAACTGAAACTGTTATCTTCTACAGTACATTTTTAAAAATTAGCTTTTGTCCTGCTACCATGTTCTTTTCACTCCTCTTATCTTGCTTCTAAACCAGGATATGATTGATTATTCATTCATTATCTTCTGCTTAATTCTCTATAAGAGTCATGGTGGGGTTCCCCATGCCTATCCAGAGAAGAACGTCTTTGGCACTGGGCAGATACACTCAGAACACAGCGCCAAATCATCACTGGGCACAGTGGTACTATACAGTATATGTGACAAATTTTGATTCCGATTTTTTTTTTTTTTTTAAAATTAGAACAGTGGTATTTTTCTTGCAACATTGCCTCCCACCATTGTTGTTCAGTGTCTTGATAGTGGACTCATCAATGTTGCAATCTGCATTAGGATGTTGGAAGTTTTCTTTTGTGATCTTGTGGACAAATCTTATTTCTTTTTTGCTGCCCACTCATAGGGAGAATGTGCATCAAGTTGTGTTGTTTTAATGCATAGTTGAATGTTGGTTGAGGGTCCAAACACTATGAAAATGGTGCTATAATTTTAACCAGTGTAATGAGCATTTACAGCTCTGTTTACACCATGATTCAAAGTTGCTTAACTTCCCTGGTTTTAACATTACTTTTTTTTAGATGCTTAATTATTTTATGGAGCCTTATCTAAACCTTAATCTGCATTGATTTAAACTAAATATGTTCTGTGTCCTTATCAAAATCCGACAGCCTCTGCGCAAAGGATTAGAGACGTGACCTGAGGTATTAGCTTAGAAGGCAACGGAGATGTTTGTCCTGAAGGTCGTTGCCAGTTTATTTACTATGGTTGATTAGAGTTCTGAGAATGAGCCTTTCAGATGAATGGACTAAATAAATATTCCACTTTGCATACATTATCCCAACTCTGCAAATGATCAGTTCATAAAGGACTTTGAAACTAAAATGAACTTAAATTATGGCAGGTGTTATACAGTACCAGCCAAAAGTTTAGCACACACCTTCTTGCTCCAATGTTTATTTTCTCCACTTTACATACAGATAGATTTTGTTGTTTTACAATAACAGACTGTAGTACATCTGTGTACTTTGTGTGTTAGGTTTTCTTTCTCTTATTTCACCTTCTTCCTCGTCTTTATAAGGTACCCCTATGTTTCGTTTTGTTTAGGTTGTCTCTTCATATTCTGATTGTGTATCTTCTGTCTGTGTGCCTGTAGGAATTCACAGTTGCAGAGTACCGCAACACTCACCTGCAGGACCAGCAGCAGCGTCGTCGACCCTCACTGCTGTCTGAATTCCACCCTGGAACGGAGAGGTTTCTGTTTTGCACAGTCATGTCTTCTCCCCATCACACACATTATGCCACTTTTCTGACTATTGTTTGCCTGAACTTTTTGTCTGTCTTGTTATTTTATTTAATTATTATAAGTAAACTAAATGAAAATCGTTTGATCAGTTAGTAATTTGTAAAGGGTCATATAAGTGTGATATAGGATTCTTGCATTTCCTAATTTTCTGTAACATTTAGTAATGGGACAGAATCTGCAATTTTTACAATCAAGTATTATTCAGTAGGCAACCAGATTGGGATTCGAACCTAACCACTAAGCCACCGTGCCACCCCATTTAAAATGCGTGTTAAGTATTTAAAGGTATAATGCCTTTTTGCTCCCATTTTTAATGAGCTGAACTTTAATGAACACAGAGGCATTTTCTTTCAGATGTTGTCTAAATTGGTGTTTATAAGCACTTCTTTTCAGAAAAAGTTCAACTTCACAGGTTGAACTTTGAACAATATGCCACAGGTTGTGGCATATTGAGATGCTCATTAGACAGTACGACTATTACAAAGTCTAAGGCTGGCAACAATTAAAGGTGACTCTAAGATGTGCATTATCAGACAGCTTAGTGTCATATGTTACAAGTTTTGAGGGAGTTGGAAATTGGTATGCTGACTGCAGGAATGTCCACCGGAGCTGTTGTCCATAAATTGAGTGTTCATTTTTCAACCATAAGCCGTCTCCACAGGCGTTACAGAGAATTATGCAGGACTCACAACAGCAGACCATGTGTTACCACACCAGTTCAGAACCTCCACATCAGCACCCTCACCTCCTCACCACTGATCGTCAGGGACCAAACACCCGGAATCCTGCTGCAACAGTCAGTTTGCATAAACTGTCAGAAACCATTCCAGGAAAGCTCATCTGCATGCTCTTTGTCCTCACCTGACTGCACTTTGTTGTTGTAACTACTTTAATGGGCAAATGCTTACATTTGATGACCTAAGGCAGAAGGTGGTGTATAGATAATCTCTGCTCGCTAAGTGCTCACTAACACATATAGACAAATTTGTAAACAACATATAAGGAAAAATATACTGGTATTGAAAATCAAGAAGTCTTCTTAATTTAATAACACTTATATGACCCATCACAAATTATTGCTCACTTGCACAAAATTTAGAGGAATTGATGAGAAATTAGCAATTGAAGCCATGATTGCTTGATTTATTCAACTTTATTTTCATTGCTCTGTACAAGTACAACACATGAAATGCTGTGATGCCAGGATCAGTTTACATGCACAGGTTTCCAACATTATGAAAATATTGATCTTAATTATGGTTTTCGACCAAACGTTTGTATTTGCACTCACTGAAAACTATGCAGGGTTGAAACAATGCATATAAAATAATTTGAGTGTAAATAATTGACCGATTCAGCAAAACATAATA
The DNA here is from genome assembly GCA_025769995.1 of Xyliphius kryptos. Taxonomy (NCBI): domain Eukaryota; kingdom Metazoa; phylum Chordata; class Actinopteri; order Siluriformes; family Aspredinidae; genus Xyliphius; species Xyliphius kryptos. Next base: position 8,093 of record JAOUQT010326333.1, read on the forward strand.
CACTTGTATGTTTTTGCATGATTTTAAGCAAATGCATTTCTGTACATTTAGTAAACGAAACACATTGTTTCATATTTAATTGCATTCGTCTTGCCCGTTTTACGTTTTGCAACATTAAGGTCATCTCACTTTAGCATGTTGGTGTGGTAGCTCAGTGTAAATGATGTTGGGCTATTGATATAAAATTGTGGGTTTCAATTCCAGACCTACTGAAATCACTTACCAATGTTGGTCCTCATTGCTTTAGTGTTGCTGGTCCATGACTAACCCTGAGTTCTGACATCAACCATTAAACTTTGAATGAAAGTATCTGTTAAATAACCTAGTGTATGTGAATGTTCATTTATTTTGTTTTGACTGACCGGGCCTGCAGCTGCTTTATAATCTTTATAAGTAATTATTCCTGCTAAAAACTGGCTTGTTCCCTGAGCCTCTTGGGGGAGCAAATATAATGTTTTAAAATAAAGATTTTTTTTTTTTAAAGGCCTCCGGAGCGCAGGCACGGTTATGAACAGCAGTTTCATTCAATCACCGCTCAGTCTGAGTACGAATCTGTGGAGGCCAAGCGACCCCGCATCGAAGGCACCAATGAAGCCCACCTGCCCCGTGCTCCTCCTGCCAGCATCATCTTCCCACTGCAACACAACATACAGGAAGGCCTTAGGGCTGCTAGCGAAGTTAAGAAGGTGAGATTCAATTTTACCTCTGAAGTGTTGGATGTCCCAGGGACATGACTGTAGTGCTGATTGATGGAAAGCTGTGGGCATCAGGTTAACATAGAAATATACAGATGAATAATAGAGACACTAATTATTAAATCCAAAACATCAATAGTGCATGCTTTATATTTTTGGATGTATCGATACTTTTGTTTTTGTTGTCTCTCAAACTTCACTTTTTTATGGCTTCAAGCAGAAGATACAGTCAGAAATGCATTGCAACATTTTATGAATAGAGCAGATATTTTCTTCAATAACCGGGGGAAAAATAAAGGGAACACTTAAACAACACTATGTAACTCCAAGTCAACCCCAGTTAGGAAGCAACACTGACTGGGAATCAATTTCACTTGCTGTAGGAACAGACAACAGGTAGGCAACCCCTATAAAGGCGTGCTTCTGCAGGTGGTGACCAGCTTATATATATATATATATGATTTCTGAAATTCAAGGTCACCGCAAAAGTCTACCAGAATGTTTTGTAGGATTTCACGTTTCCTTCTGCTAAGGATCAGTATGGAGATGCATATTTCATCTTCTAGCAGGACCTGGCCCCTGCCCATGCCAACAGAACACCAAAACCTGATTTGATGCCCATGTCATCACAGTGCTTGACTGTCAGCCACCTCGCCAGATCTAAACCCAATTGAGAATTTATGGGGTAATTTCAAGAGGAAAATGAGGTGCACCAGACCTAACAACAAAGAAGAGCTGACAGCCAGCATAATGGAAATGCCATAACTCCCAGGAACTGAGATAGCATGGGCATCAAACCGGGACATGGGATTTTGGTGCTTCTGGCGACATGGGAAGGTGCCAGATCCTGCTGACTGTGGAAATTTCACACCAGATCTCAAGCAGTTTGGACTCTGTTTCTCACCTCTACCGCTACTTCCCAGTTACTATCTTTAGTGACATTTTCCATCCATTCATTAACCTCGCTTAATCCTACTCTAGGGTTATGGGGAGTTCCTCCATGCCCACTCAGGTGAGAATGTTTCAGGTGCTGGGCAAATACACCCAGGACAGGGTGCCAATTGATTGGTTGGCGCACACACTATATAGGTAGCCACTAAGAGCATTCAAGTAACTTTGAATCCTTTTTTTTTTTTAGATTGTGCGAGGAAAAATGTAAAACCCAAAGAATAGATTTCCCTCAATGGCAAAAAATAACACAATAGTTCAGTTTAAATCATAAATTTGGCTTTGAGGCATGTCATTTCTCATCTACAACATATGTCCTTTCCAGGAGACTCACTTCAGTGTAAAGCTTGAAGCCTCATCTCCAGGGGCAAGCATTCAGGCTGTGGGTGAAGACCAGGACACCTCCCCTTCCAAACTCTCTAAAGAGGAACTGATCCAGAGTATGGACCGTGTTGATCGTGAGATTGCCAAGGTGGAACAACAGATCTTTAAACTTAAAAAGAAGCAGGTATGAAAAAACAGTGATTTGTAAACTTAAAGCACCTGTATATGTATCCAGATTAAAAAGGGTGTCACAAATGTGGTAAACAATGAGAACCATATATTACATGGTAGGTTGTTGAGCTATCAATCTGAAGGTTGTGAGTTCAAATCCCAGGTTAACTGAAGTTAGTAATGTGGGTTCTTGAGCAGGATTCTTGCACCTCATTGCTCTTTTGTGTGGCTCTCTTCTGATCTGCCTTACCATGCATGGTGTTTACACTAGCAGTCAAAAGTTTGGACATACTTCCTTTTTGCTCCGCTCAATCAACAGATTTTCCACTTACTGTAAATATGGACTTTGTAGTTTTTCAATTACAGACTGTTGTCCATCTGTTTGTGTACTACAGTACATACTGTGTTAGCCACCTTTACGCCGTTTTCTAATAGATGCTGCTGCACTAAACCCCTCTCTCCACATCGATGTCACTGCAGAACTGATGACAAATTATACACCACCCAAATTATACCTATTCTGGGATGGTCCTGACCAATAGAGAACCAACAGGGGACTAAAAAAAGCAAACATGTACTACAGTCTGTAATTGTAAAACTACAAAGTCCAGCTTGTGTGTGTATTTATGTATATTTGTATGTGTGCGCTATTTAGAACATCCACAAGATGTATGGCGCATGTACAGTGGAGGAAATAATTATTTGATACCCCACTGATTTTGAAAGTTTGTACTCTGAGAAATAATTGAACAATCTATCGTTTTTGTGGCAGCTTCATTTTAACAGTGAGAAATCAGGACTCCTGCAGGTAATGACTTCACTGAGATTAGTGTGTGTCAGTGGTCTGTGTAAGCCAACATTAGTCATGGTTTTTGGGGGATCAAATCACACACTAATCTCATGAGAGACACCTGTCCCAAATTATCACCCGTAAAAAAGACCACCTGCCAACAGACTCAGTGACACTCCGACATTTCCACCATGGGCAAGATTAAAAAGCTATCTAAAGATGTCAGGGACAAAATTGCTGACCTACACAAGTCTGGAATGGGAATGGGCTACAAAGCCATAAGTGAGAAGCTGGAAGAGAAGGTGACAACTGTTTGGAAGTACTACATTACTGTCAATCGACCCAGGCCTGGAGCTTCATGTAAGATATCACCTCATGGAGTCTCATTGATCATGAGCTAGGTTATAAGTCAGCCAAGAACTGCACGGTGAGGGAGCTGGTTAATGATCTCAACATGAACTGGGACAACAGTCTCCTAAAAAACATTGGTAATACATTGAGACATAATGGTTTAAAATCCTGCAGTGCATGCAAGATCGTTTGCACAAGAAGGCTCACATTCAGACCCAACTCGGGTTTACCAATGAACATCTTAATGACTCCTAGAAAGACTGGGTGAAGGTATTTGAGCACTTTAGCCTCAACTTAAATTGACATGTTTGAAGAAATCAAAATACTGAATATGACCCCAAGAACACAATCCCCACCATCAAGCATGGTGGTGGAAGTATAATGTTAAGGGCACAGGCCAACTTCACCGCTTTGACAGAAAGATGAACGGGACTATGTATCCCAAAATCCTGTGTAACAACCTCCTTACGTCCGTCAGGGCACTGAAAATGGGTCGGGAATGGGTCTTCCAGCACAACTACGACCCAAACCATACAGCCAAGGAAATAAAGGAGTGGCTCCATAAGAAGCGGTCAAGGTCATGAAATGGCCTAGCTGTCTCCTGACCTCAATCCCATAGAAAATCCATTGGAAGAGCTGAAGCTGCGTGTTTTCAAATGCATGTCTGAAAATCTTAAGGATTTGATGATTTGCAGAGAGGAGTGGCCAAAATTACTCCTGAAGTGTGTGCAAACCTTATAAAAGCTTGAAGTGTCTGACTGCTGTTCTTGCTTACAAGGGTTTTGCCACCAAGTATTAAATGATGTTTTACTGGGGGTAAAATATTTATTTATTTCCATGGAATTCAAATTTTTATTTTTTCCTAGTTCATTTCAATATTTGTTTCACCATGTCTGCCAAATACCAACACTATTGGCAGTCTTTTTCATTTAAACAAACTTTTTAAGGTTTGAGATGAAAAGGAAATTTGACTTGCGTCCTAATCGGAGACCTAAACATTTGTTACAGATCGTTTTAGGTTTTAAAAACAATATGGACTGATTTGAAATAAAAACTCTTTAGCTCCAATAATCAGAGGTGTGCTTGGAGAGCAAAATGCAGTTTAATTTAAGGCATGTGATTGTGAAGTGCTGGGATCAGAACTTAACCTGCTGCTAAGAGCATGTGAGATTTTGACCCCTTTTGAAACATATATAACTATACAAGTGTGTATAATGAACATGTTATATACCAGATTCTATCAAGGTTCTATCGATTGTAATATGGTAATTTGTGTGTTAAAGTTGTGGATGTTTAATAAGATAACCAACCTGCCTTAGTAAGTGTAATGGTGATGAAGTTGTGCTTTATTTAATTTAGCAGTTACAGTGTAGATCATGATATTTTGGCTTTGTGTCTCATAGCAACAATTGGAGGAGGAAGCAGCCAAGCCAGTAGAGCCTGAAAAGCCAGTGTCCCCACCTCCTGTGGAGCACAAACACCGCAGCATCGTTCAAATCATCTATGATGAAAATCGGGTACGAGATCACAACATAAACCTTTTATGTCATTACAACCCTCATGAGCATCTTTCCCTGCACTGTATTCTAGTTTTACTGCTGCTGTAACTCAGAATTTTAGGGGAATGAAAAGCAAACAGATTGATTTGAGAAAACGGAACTGTCAGGATAGCTCCACTAACCAATCAGCACCACTGCGGCGAGCAGCAGCTCAATATACATCTCATGAGGGTAGATGTAGTACTAGAACAGCGTACCTTTTTAAGTGTTTAGTGATTATATAGACTGGTGGGGGGGGTAGTAAGGTGTAAATTGAAGTTGATGGATGGCGTGGTATAACAACCTTTGCACTGCCACTGTACTGTAAATGTACACTGTCTGTGAAACAAAAATCATAAAACTGGCATGTTTTAGGAATGTTCACCCAACTTCTCATAACAAATAAATGAATCACAACTCTTGCCTGGCTTATACAAATGAAATGAAATGATTTTAATAACACGGCATGATGTGAATATATCTACCAAAACTGTTTGTTGGTTTTGAAAAGTGCTGTGTTCAGGCTATCTTGGCGGAACAGGAAACACTGGTGCACCACTGATAAACTTGGACAGCCGTCGATAGTCAGACAAATGACAGACATACATTGCTCTTTTGGCAGAACTAATAGACCTGAACTGCATTTGTCCAGAGAATGCATACACATAATTTACGCTATAATGTTTGCTATCCATTTACAGCAAAAATGCAGAACCTCAAGGACCAGCGCATTGAGTCCAGGTAGCTGCATCCCTAAGCAATCCGCAATAGTCAGATTGCACCTGACTCTTAAAGGGAATGGCAAGGAAATGCTGAGTGGTTGATTGCACGTTGTGCCTAAAATACACCTATG
>JAOUQT010326339.1:0-13761 GCA_025769995.1 Xyliphius kryptos
GGATGGGTTAAATGTGGAGGACAAATTCCTCTGTGTGTAAGCACAGTAGGCAAAATGAATCACTTTATCACTTTATGCTGTTCTTACATTTCCATCTTACAAAGCTCAATATATTAGAATTTGATTAATGAACATCTATGCAAACTGATCTATTACTTCATGTATGATTTTATGTTTTCCATAACCCAGAGAGTATCCATCGATGGACAGAATAAGTTGGGGTGGGCCGATGAGCTCCACAGAAATGTCAAGTTAAGATAATAACCCTGATCAATGTAATTGCCAAACCAATTTTAAAGGCGGGATAAAACAACTGTGGTAGGTATGGTAAGAATTCAGGAACAAATTTATTGCAAAGAAAGCTTTAATAAGCATAAAACAAAATGCAGTGCGGACAGACATAATATTGGAACAATGATTGGCTGTGGCATTATGTGGAATTTTACTTTTGTTCCTATGTTTGGTACTACATGTAGAGGTATTGAGACTTTGTAATGGTATTAGTCAGTTTTTTGATGTTTTAAAACCTTTATCGTTTTCATTTAAATAAAAAATATATCAGTTTATCCTATGTAAACCTTAGAAAATAAAATGCTAATGAATATAAGATTGAATTTTAAACTTTTAATTTAGTTTGCATTTGATGGTTTGGTTTGCTTGAGCTAAGAACAGTTAAGCAAGGTAACGTGAATAACGTGATCTATAACACTAGGGGAAAGTGTTTCCAGAGTGAGATTTTAGCTGAGAAGCAGAGAGACTTGTGATGCACTCACATACACACAAACACACACACACACACACGCACACCCTAAGGCTAGGTTGAAAAAGGTTTTCTCACTTCAGCCTACCATGGGAACAACAGCTTTAATACAGTTAACACTAAACTGTGTGTGGGTGTGGATGTCTTTTAATTACTTAAAACTTGTACAAAGGAAAGGAAAGATTATCAGCATTGTCACTAACAAACATAATTTGAACATAAAATATACTTTTCTTTGTAGTACAACACAACATAAAAGCATAACATGAACATGAGCATACTGTATTTGTGCATGTTAAATAAACACAGTATATAAATGCAATATGGTCTAGTTTTTTAATAGTTTAAATACATCATTAACTTGTATAAAACTTTTACTCCTCATTAATACTGCTTTTACTATATTTTCATCAATTTAAGGTCATTTAATTTTTATATTGCAAATAAAGGCCTACACATATCTGAATCATAGATTGATGTCAATTATGTTTTGTCCATGAACACATATTAAATAATTCCAAAACATTATTACTTCACTTTCATTAACATTTAGAGGTAATTTAAAAACTTTAATAATGGAAAAACACAATGGCACAATGGTTGGCTTTCTCACCTCACAGCTTGTGTGAGTTTTGTCCAGCGGCTCCTGTTTTCACCCACAAGTCAAAAACATATAGTTAAATTGGCAACTATAAGTTGAATTTTGATGCCTGTCTGTCTGCCCTCTGGGTAGCCCATCCAAAGTATTGACGTGAGGAAATACAATACACTCAGGACAGAGCACCAATACATTGCTGTAAATAAATGAAATATAATTTAAAGTTTATGGTATGGTTCTCGACATGATTTTATGTCTTTTTTTGTGTCTTTGATTTTAATATTAAATAAAAGTGTGATGCTTTTATAATGTTTGCCAATGGCAGTGTAGGCCCTATTGGGTGCTGGAGGGAGTGTTGCTCTTTAGATTTTCTATAAAATTGTACCCGGCCCTCAGCACAAAACTATTCAAGGCCAATTTGTGTCTTTCTCACTATAGAAATCCCCCCCAAAATGCTTTGCTGTTTAGTGTCAGGTTATTTATGTGCTTATTTTAGGATCATATAAACGTAGCACTGCAGAGGGTGGAAAAGTTCTGTTTGTTACTGGGAAATTAGTTTGCTGCACTTTAAAATTAACCTCATCAGGGTAATAATTTCCACGTAAATTATATGATTTATTGCTTGTTGTTATTTTATTATTATTGCTTAACTTATATATTGATTGTATCAGCTGTTGGCAGCTTGTACTATATTGGCTCTGCTTATAAAAATTAAGTGTGTGTTTGTGTGTGTGTGTTTAGGGCCTTTTACATTTAATAAATGTGCACTTGTGAGAACTCACATTGAATCATTTTATGATTGCAAAAAAATCCAATGCCAGTACTACATCTGCTGGCTTTTCTTTGCCAGTGCTTGTTCCCAACAAGATAAAGCAGCTTATGACTTAAAATATTCTTCGCCATAACAACTGGTTTTAAACAAATGTTTAAAGCAAGTTTGAACCAACAGCTCAGTCTTTTAATCTAAGCTTGTATTAGTTCAGAAACATGGATAAGTATTCTGGAAAAGTTGATTAATGCTTTTACTTTCTGTGTTGTCTATTTGGTGGGTAAAAAGACAGGCTTAGCATTTACTAAGAATTTAGTCACAAACTAGTAAGCAATTTTAGATCCTGCTTTCAGAATTCACTAAGAATGGTGTTTTTCTGCTAACATAATTGCTTGTCTGTTAGGATCGGCTTTAAAACTATTTGGATTCTAATGTAAAAGTGGTGTAATAAAACTGTTGGCTATAAATTAACTGCCTCATTTTAGAACACTGGTATCAACACATTTTGGTGACAAAACATCAGATGGTCTTTTATTGTACCATACTATACTCTACTATGCATTCCTCAAAATACCTAATATACAGTAAAAAAAAAATTAAACCGAATTATTTCACTTGTTTGCAAGCTTGATGCTGTCAAAGATGCTCTACATATGGCAATGTAGAGACAGCAGCATTTTGTAATATATGGACTGGTGAGAGCCAAAATTTTGATCCAGTAAAACATCAGATTCTACTGCCCACTCTATCCAAACAGGCTTCTCTAAAACGACACATGAATGGTTTTGATCTTATCTATCAGGAAGGACCTTTAAAGTGTCTTGGAATGGGGATGTTTCTAACTGTCAAGTACACACCGGATTCCCCAGGGCTCAGTCCTCTTTTCATTGTACATGACGTCACTGGTTTATCTTACCATTGCTATGCTGATGACACTTTGCTTTACTTGTCTTTTGCCATTGAAGACATATCTATCACAAATCATCTATATGGCTGTCTCATAAACATATTTATTTGGAGGAACCTCATCGTGGTTGAGCACTTGATATTAAATAAAAAAATATATAAAAAAAAAGAGATAGGGTTAAACTAGACTTAAAAGCCAGATTGGATAATGATCAGGTTTAATAATTCACCAGTCTATCTAGTTCCTCCTCATCTACTGATTTGAGTTGTCATTGTGTGAAAACATCTGCGAAATGACTAAAGGGAAATGTGAAGAAGATTAGCTTCTAATACTTCTTAAGAATCCTAATCTGTAACTCTGTTCCAAGAGCGAATTCAGTTGCCTTACTATATTACACATGGATCAACTTGTTTTGGGCACGGTATGCTAAAATAATTGGGAATGTTGAACCCAAACACTTGAGACCAGAATCACAGGAAACAGATTATTCATTCATTATTATTCCTTTTTGAGGGTTGCGGTGGGGTTCCTCATGCCCATCCAGGGGAGAATGTCTCAGGCGCTGGGCAGATACACCCAGGACAGGGCGCCAGTCCATCTCTAGGCACACAATCACACACACATCCACACACACATACACACACTATACAGGGCAATTTAGAGCATTCAATTTACCTTTATTATTTTTGGAATGTGGGAGGAAACCGGAGAACCCGGAGGAACCCCACGCAGACACAGGTAGAACATGCAAACTCCACCCAGATTGGGATTCAAACCTTGAATCCCCAGCGCTGAGAAGTGAATGTGCTAACCACTAAGCCACCGTGCCACCCGAGACAGAATATAATAATTAAAAAAATTATATCATGTAAACTTAATAAAAGCAGTATAAAATATCTATGGTTATGTTTATATCCTACTTCTCATGCCTGATGATACCTCAGATACACATGTGACCCCTACAAAAGAAAGCATAAGTCAGGTGGCAGGTTACACTTACTACTGTGCAAGTGCAAAGATAATTACCTCAACAAGCAAGTGCACCCTACACAAAATACATAAATGATGGTAAACAGCAAAATTGGTGCATATTGACTTGGACCTTAGCAGCTGCTTTGACTGTGCCAAGACCCCCCCCCCCACCCTCCTATTGTGTAATGGCCAGCACATATTGCAACTTACAGTATGCCACAGGCTTTTCTGTTTCGAAAGCGTGGCATGACTTACTGCACTGTGCCACAAAGTGTTTCCAGATGCACAACGGGCAGCATGGTTGAAAAATTAAAAAAAGGACAAATCAAACAGCGGACATGCTAAGCCCTTTAAAATAAAATTAAGTGGTACTGTGTATGATAATTCATGTGTGGGAGGAGCACAGGAAATACACAAGCACTCCGCCGAACCGTCTCCATGGCTTCAATGTCCCTGCTTTACTGAATATCTGAAAGCTTATTTAACACCTCATTATTTGGCTTCAGATCCACCTACAAATCAGCTATTATTCACAAGAAGAATAAAAAAACCACAATTCATCCAATTTGAGAGCATCTCTCTGATTGGTTTTACCATGTTACAGTATTACGATGGTACGGTTTAAAAAAGTATAAACGAATAAAATAAAACCCATTCCTTATGTTCAGGCAACATGGTCTGGAACTGGGACAGGTAAAATTTACTACATTTCACATTTCCCTTACCTAATTAACCTGAGTAAATTTTCATAGTATGGATTTAAATGTAACTTTAAGTACCCCAAAACTAATCTTAACTTCAGAACACTTAAATAAACATTAAACTCTTATTCTAACCCTTAACTTTAACCTGAATAACCAAAACTTACTCATCTCATTTTTTCTTTCTTTCTTTAGTCTGCTCTCAGTACTCTCGGGGTGTGTTTGCAATATTTGGAGTGTACGATAAGCGGTCAGTACACACTCTCTCCTCCTTCTGCTCCTCCCTGCACATTTCACTCATCTCCCCCAGCTTTCCTACAGAGGGGGAGACACAGTTCCTCGTTCAGCTGCGGCCCTCCATCCGTGGAGCTCTACTGAGCATCATCGACCACTACGAATGGAACCACTTCGTTTTCCTTTACGACACAGACCGAGGTATGAACAACACCCCTTCTCTTTCTTCTCTCTTCCCCTCACACACACACAGTCTCATTAAACCAGGCATTTAGCAGAAAGGTGATATTCACGCAACATCAGTCTCACTAGAGCCACTCATTCTTCATCCTGATTGAGCGTTTGTTAATAAAGCTGACCATTTATTGCTACACACACACATAAAGTGCACAAGTCTATCTATACATTGTCCTGAAAGAAAGCAGACAGGCTGCATTAAGCTATGTAATATGTTGAAGAATGAATGGCATTTTCACACAAAAAAAACCCTTTCAGAGATTCAAACACTTCTTTAATCTCTTTATCTTTTCTGTAGTACAGAAACCTTTTCTGCAACTTGAAAACAACTGGTGCGTACAGGGAATTTGGCTGGGAAATTGTATTAGTTCAAGTGAAACATTAATTTAGAAAGTGTTCTCAAAAGCAAAAGTACTTTTGCAGTGACCTTAAAACTATTTAAAGATTCTAACAGCTTAATGGCCCTTGTGCATTTTAGTTGCAGTATTAATAAAAGCATTTTGCCGAAAAGTTTAAAATGTGTTCCAGAATGTCCTGCAATCTTTGTTCATCCCAGCAATTGGATTTTGGAATTTGGAGTACCATTAAATAAAATTTCTACCAAATAACTTTTTTTTTTTTATTCAGTTTTTGACATGCAACAATCTCACTTTTACTGTCAGTGAGGCTCCATTGTCAATCAAATTCTGTTCGTGGAACATGAGAAGGAGTTGATTTCCTCCATGACCTATATGTCTTGTTATGGCATGTGTGTTTGATTATGTTTATATTGTCTTTCTATTATCATGAGATTTTATAAATGTAAAATGTATTGTGAGTCGTTTTTTGCTAAACATATATTCACAATCTTTAATTTGTAAACCATACAATTCCTCTACTATCTACTAAACATTACGCACATAATGTACCACCTTTATCCAATGCACTACAATGCACACTGTGCACTTTAATATATACAGAATCCTGACACATTTACCAGTCTACACCAGTCATGAAGTCGTATGCTTTTTCTACAACTATATACTGTATGATTTCCACAGCCTTCTTACTGCATGTTCATTTCGTTATTTGCACATCCTTCACACTGTCCTGTCTGTGAATGTGTTGAGAATCTGTCTTAAGTCAGTGTTTGCTGAATGGACATCTGGTGGTATTATATGTGTGTGTGTATGTGTGTGTTGCTTTTAAAAATATCACTTGCAGTTAATTAATCACTAAAACCGAATGTAAATCTGTAAAACATATGTCCAGCCAAACTATAGATTAGATAAACAGCAAACTGATGTGCTCTCACAAACACACATACACACACAGGATGTGCTGATGGACATATCGCTCCAGCAGTGAAACAACAAGACTATTTAGTGGCCATCTGCTGTTTCTGGCCCCTCTACAACACACACACACACACAAACACATACACGATGACAATGTACCACATCAATTATATTAATGTACACACATTATTATTTTCTGTATGACATCATGTGTGTATAGTTATGTTTGTGTGTGTTAGGTTACAGCATCCTACAGGCCATCATGGAGATGGCAGGGCAGAACAGCTGGCAAGTGAGCGCGATCTGTGTGGAGAATTTCGGTGACGAGGCATATCGACAGCTTTTAGAGGATCTAAAACGAAGAGATGAGAAAAAGTTTGTTGTTGATTTAGAGGCTGAAAGACTCCAGAACTTTCTAGAGCAGGTATTAGAAGCAATCAGATATGTAGATATCAAACACTCCCAATCATAAGTTCAGAAGATTTCTATATGTTCGACTTAAATGTAAGTTTAAGAGATTTTTAGGACCAGTATAAGGAAATAAGAATAAAAATTAATTAGAATGTTTTAAGGCTATAATATGAGCTTGTAGAAACTTGCTATATGATTATTGCGTTTATGTAATCTACAGTATATTACTGTACCTGATTAATGATTGTGCTGTATGTGAAACACACTCATTCATTCATTCATTTATTCATTATCTTCCACTTATTCCTTTATGAGGGTCACGGGGGGGTTCCCCATGCCCTTCCAGGGGAGAACGTCTCAGGCGCTGGGCAGATACACCCAGGACAGGGCGCCAATCCATCGCTGGGTACACACTCACTCACACAGTCACACACACATACACACACTATACAGGGCAATTTAGAGCAATCAATTTACCTTCATGTTTTTTGAATGTGGGAGAAAACCGGAGAACCCGGAGGAAACCCACGCAGACACGGGGAGAACATGCAAACTCAGATTGGGATTCAAACCGGGAATGCTGCCCTTACATTAAAATATAAAAAAATATATCAATTAGTCCACTTCAGTTACACCTTCATAATAAAACTTACCTAATAATGTGTATGTTTGTGTTTTTGTCTTGTGCTATATTTGTAGGCTTTACTGGATCAAGTTGTTGACACACTAACATCTAGAATAACATACTGAGTGATAAAAATAGTACAAGTTCAATAGTGCTATCATTAGCTTGTAGCCTTTGACTGGAAACGACCTTTGAAATACTGCATTGATGACTAAACAGTGATATTTTGATAAATCTCCCTGAAAACGCAGCCCTGTGCCGCACTGGATAAAATAAGGCCACCGGAGAATTTACATTTTATCAAACAAAAGTTTATTCTTCTCTCCATGTAGTTCTGCAAGGAGAACATTTTTTTTGCAGATTCAAGTAAAAACATTATAGAATCATAATAGCATGGTGTTATTTTGTTCTTGTCTTTTTTCACCGTTCATTAAAACAGGAAATTGTCTAGCCCTTCAAAAATGTGGCAGGAAAAGATTGTTTTGTCTAAAACTATTGTGGTTCAGTTAATTATATAGATATAGTTAGTAATGCCAAGTCTTGTATTGTTTTCATGTGCTGTGATTGAGTTTACATTTTGAAACAAGTCACGAAAGAAGCTGTTAGTTTTTCTGTTGTGATTCAAGGTTTTAGCTTTAAATGTGCCATACATATTTTTTTATGTTTTTAAAATAGCAAGTACTTTCAATACTATATTACACTTATAATCATATGTATTTATATGCAGCCCTTGTGTTTATTTGACATTTAAATTTAATGTATTACTTTAAGCAGAACAAGTTGTTTTGGTTTTTTTCAGGGGCTTTTAACCCGTTTGCCTTCGGCAATACAAAGTAAATAGGATTTACAATTCTATCTGAGAGACTAAAATTAATTATTAACTTCTCTTTTCATAATCAGTGTTTGAATTTAAATCTATCATAATGATTTTATATACTGTTTTAAGTCACCTAAAGTAATAGCCATGATTGACCATACCATAATTGTATGGTAATAGCTGCATAATTAAACAATAAATCTTCCATAACCTTGAGTTAAATAGACTAATAGTACAATCAGAATTAAATTTTTATGTTATTGTTTTTTAAATATTCTAGCTGTTACTTAAACTACAGTACATGGACAAAAGTAATTGGACAGCCACAGGAGTTTTTATGAGCTGGATCCACCCATTTACATTTAATCATTTAGCAGATGCTTTTATTCAAAGCGACTTACAAACAACTTTTGCTGTGGCAACAGATTTCATGCTTTAGAAAAGTCTTTCTACAAGGTTTTGGAGTGTTTCTTTGGGAATTTTTGCCTATTTATTCTGTAAGGTCAGACAATAATGTTTTAGAAGAGAATGGCCCTCCTTAAACTATTATGTTATTGTTAACCATGAACATGGACAAATGTTTTTACTTAAATGTACCCCACATTCAGTGTAACACAAATAGAAATTAATTTATTGCAATTTTCAAAGAGGCTTTATTATCTTTTTGCACCTCCCATTCTTCACTTTTTCCCTGCGCCATTCCACATAATTACACATAATTTAATTTCTGGACATCTATGGTTTGATTTCTTTGTATGTATGGATTACTTGGGTTGTTACCGACATCTGGTGAAAATTTAAGCACAAGGCAAAAGATTTTTATGAAGAAGAAACGAAGGAGTGAGATCTCTCCCTCTCATGTTTCTTTTAACACGCCACATAAACTGATTGATTGATATAAAGCCTGTTTTCAACAGTTTTCCCAGATTCACCCTCACCGCTATTTTTGAGGCATTTGTATGTCATGTTGCTTTAAATCCTTCTTCATTCAGCTGCACTGAACCAGTTACAGAATGCTAAATGCCGAATGTAAAAATGTCATCCAATCTATGTTAATTAACCAATTCCTTGCTTTCTGTCATCATTACAGCTATAACTAATACAGTACACCACATTATGATACATTTTCAGTATTTTTTTTCTACTTTCTATTAAACTGACTAAACAGCTCTTATTCATGTCTTTAAGTTCGCATTAGTAATGTACTTTTTGTTGTTAGCAAACAGAATTACAACCCTATAGATGGAACAATGTCATTCCTTTGTGAACCTTCCTTATTGTGATCTGCATGCTTGATTTGACCATTGCAATCATTTTTACTGTAAGCCTGGTTTAATTTTATGATCAACCCAATATTTTGGCAGTATTATCACTGGAAACTTAATCTTATATAATAAAAATTAAGAAAAAAATAATGTGAAATAAAAAAAATAAAGATTAACAATCTTGTGCACCTAACAAATAAAATGAATTCTGTGTCAGCAGATTTTGACATAAAAAAAAAAGAATATTGCTTCTGCAGGGTTGCACAGTGGTGTAGCGGTTGGCGTCATGTTTTGAGTGTATCTGCCCAGCACACAAAACAATCTCAACAATTTGAGATGAGATGAGCTGTATTTAGTCTCCTCAGATAAAAGAGCTTTAAGTTTGCTTAAACATTCTAAAACAGTTTTGTACAGAGTGATTTGTTACACATTTTTCCTGGCTGCATTTAATGCTTGTGAGTTCCAGTTATCACATAGTGCTACTAAATCTGTGTTGCAATCTAAATTTTTCTTATTTAACTCCTCTGCTCCTGTCCTGCAGGAACTAAAGTTGCTAACAAGCTTTGGTTTTGTAGATGCAAGTTTGATCTGCAGTATTTGATTTGCTCAAATATCTGGCCAAAAACGATGATAGATTTCTGCATAATTTTGCATTATTTGCCACAGTGTGACTTTTCTCATGTAAAGCAATTAAGTCCAATCGGTCTTTTTAACTGTGTTATAAGTAAAATAGTAAATTATATACTGTATTTAAAAATGTAGTTCTATGTATATCAGCATCTTATTTGCATGCTTTGTAACTCAAATATTTAGTACACTAATGACTAAGTAATAAACTTATTATAAGTGGTGTTTTTAACCATTCTGATATAAAAAAAAAATAATTTGATGCAATGTATGTTTTTATCTTGGGTAAATAACTGTTTTAACAGGCTTTGACTGGATTTCCACAAAATCTTCAGCTTTGCACATCTTAATCCTAACAGATCCTCATTCAGCCTCTAATTTAATAAACAAATTTTATCAGTCTTATTCTGTTGGAAAGGGAACTTACAGCCAGTCTGTAATCTAGATGATTCTTCTGAGATTGTTTTGTCTTTAGCCAAATCCATCTGTTCTCTAACTTTTCACTGACAGGATGGTGTCCTCATAGTAATAGAGTTATTCTATAACAAAGCTAGTGTGTTACCACAAAACTAAAAGTTCAGTTTGTCATGCAGTCCTATATTTTTGTCATTAACAAACTTAACGTTACAGAACAGAGACACTTTTTTGACTTCTTGTATTTTACTTTCAGATAACACTTCCATTTCTGTCACTGCTCCACTCTTTAGCAACTCTTTACCAAATGTCTAAGCCATGAGCAAGTGCATGCCTCCTCTGCTGAGGTTCAGCAGATCTATCAGGACATCCGGGAAACAATAGTTCACTATCTCATTCTTTTCTCACTAGTGTTTCAGTCCTGTTGTCAGTCAACTAACTGTAGATAGAATTTCACATTCACTGGTGTGATGCACCACAATGTTTGAATCCCAATTGAATTCCAATCTGGGTGGAGTTTCCATGTTCTCCCTGTGTCTGCGTGGGTTTCCTCCGGGTTCTCCGGTTTCCTCTCACATCCCAATATTATGGATGCAAGGTAAATTGAAATATAAATTGCCCTGTATTGTGTGTGTGTGTGTGTGTGTGTACCCAGCGATGAATTGGCGCCCTGTCCTGGGTGTATCTACCCAGTGCCCGAGATGTTCTCCCCTGGACGGGCATGGGGAACCCCCCGCGACCCTCATAAAGGAATAAGCGGAAGATAATGAATGAATGAATAAACCCTATGTAAATGTCTATTATATTGATATCTTTTGAAATAGCCCCACTTTCTAGAAAAATGGAATTGGTGCATTGAACCACAAGGTGATCTGACTAGAAAACAAATCTTTACTGGCAGACTCTCAGAGCGAGTGTTAAGAAGGTGATAGATGATTCATAGCACTGTAATGACAATGATGTTGTGGTGGTGTGTAAGTGTGTTGGGTTATACACAGCAGAACATTCTGGTGTCTGGGCTTTTTTGATTGATGGATTATTCTTAGTGTCACTGTTACAGTACACCACACCAAACCCATGGATCACTAATATAACATCTGCTCTGTGGTGGTCATTTGAGGGTCCTGTTAATGAGAGCACTGAGTGAAGAAGTCCAATGAAGTATTTAAAGAAACTGGACTGCAACATGTAATTGTATTATAAATGGAACTTATAATACGAAAAATGAGTGTAGAATCAAGGCGTCGTATCTAAAACTGTCAGGGAGTGTATACTATATGAGGAAAAACCATCTGATCATTTAGGTAAGGCGGCCATTCTACGTATTTTCTGTTTTGGACTTCATAAACAGAACCAACCAGGCAGAGGACTGAAGCTCTGTATGTGAGCTACATAATGCTGTTCTTGTGTGGTAGGCATGCTTTGGTATGCAGTGCGCTACTGAGAGGCTACGCAGTGGGGTGATTAGGTCAAATCTGGGCAGGAAGTCTGGGATCACTAGGGGTTATTTGCTTTTGGCATCTATTAAACTTTAACCTCTTGAACCTTACCAAATCTCATTTAGTTTACTTAAAAAACGATTGCTTCCATCAGGCACTTCTGTTCAGAGGGATTCTTTATTTAACTTGTCTATATTCACTACAAACAGACAGAATGCAGTTATGGGCACTTTAAAGTCCTGACTATCTGCTTTTCTTATAGATCAATGCCAACTTAGATCATGGATCAGTGTATCTACAGCAAGTACTGCCAATGTAACCCCAGAAACTCCCTCAGAAGAATGTCTTTTAACTGAGCTGGAAAAAGAGTATTTTTATTGACTCCCTCAGACCTTTCTCCAATCAGCACAAAGATGTGTTGAATGCTTCGCTGTTGTTTGCACATTTCCATGGTTCCCTTCTATATGATAAATCAGAAGTACTTTGTTTTCACATGGGAGACACTTACTGATGTCCACTAAGCAGAAAGTACATTAAACAGTGACTTTTGACTGATTGTACAGTGTATCTCAAAAAAGTGTACACCCCTCACATTTCTGTAGATATTTAAGTATATTTTTTCATGGGACAACACTGACATGATCCAGCATTTTAAAAGAGCAGGGTCCATTCGGTACAGACCTCGCGTTGGTCTTCCAAAGAAGCTAAGTGCACGTGCTCAGCGTCACATCCAAATGCTGATTTGGAAAGATAGGCGCAGGAGTGCTGTCAGCATTGCTGCAGGGATTGAAGAGGTTGGGGGTCAGCCTGTCAGTGCTCATACCATGCGCCACACACTACATCAAATTGGTCTGCAGGGCTTTCCCCCCAGAAGGAAACTTCTTCTGAAGTCTGTACCCAAGAAAGCAAAGAGATTGCTGAAGACATGTCAACAAAGGACATGGATTACTGGAACCATGTACTATGGTCAGATGAGATGAGATTAGATTAGTTTGTTTGGTTCAGATAGTCTCAAGCATGTGTGGCAGCAAACAGATGAGGAGTACAAAGATAAGTGTGTCATGCCTACAGTTAAGCATGGTGGTGGGAATGCCATGGTCTGGGGCTTGCATGAGTGCAGCAGGTGTTGGGGAGTTATGTTTTGTTGAGAGACCTCCAATATGTACTGTGAAATACTGAAGCAGAGCATGATCCCCTCCCTCTGGAATCTGGGTCGCAGGGCAGTGTTCCAGCATGATAATGACCAAACACACCCCTAAGATGACCACTGCTTTATTGAGGAGGCTGAGGGTAAAGGAGATGAACTGACCAACCATATCTCTAGATCTAAACCCAATAGAACATCTTTGGGGCATGCTCAAGCAGAAGGTGTAGGAGCACAAAGTCTCCAATATCCGCCAGCTTCTTGATGTCATCATGGAGGAGTGGAAAAGCATTTCAGTGGCAACCTGTGAAACTCTGCTAAACTCAATGCCCAGGAGAGTTAAGGCAGTTCTGGAAAATAAAGGTGGCCACACAAAATATTGACATTGATACAGAAACTTTCACTAAGGGGTGTACTCCCTTTGTTGCCAGACGTTTAGATATTGATGGCCGTATATTGAGATATTTTAAGGGGAAAAATAAATTTACACTGTTATATAAGCTACACAGACTACTTTTCATGGTGTCATTTTGTTAGTGTTGTCTCATGAAAAGATATACTTAA
>JAOUQT010326357.1:0-13758 GCA_025769995.1 Xyliphius kryptos
AAAAATTCGGCAGAAGAAGGATAAACTGTTCCAGTATAAAATTATTTGCAATCTATGAATTTTGCTGGTGGTAAATTTATGGGTTTGGAGTATTTTGCTGCATTTTGACTAGGTTTCCAGCTAACATTAATAAAATAATCTGTTTTAAATAAAATGTTTAATTCAAAACTATCATTACACTTCCACTCTATTTCTCTGGCAAATAATTTTTTTTTTACTTTTTAATTTACTGGAATGTGGATGCACTTTGAGTAGGTTCTTGTTAGGAACCACACTGACATCCCTCATTTTGGCCACCTGATCAATATAAAAATGTTTACTTGGGTTTTACATAAACTCACTTTACTTTTAAGAATGAAATATCATTAATTGAAAACAACAATTTCTTTAATGTTATGCAAAGTCCTGCATCAGGTAACTCTTTGTTTCAATTAATTGCCTTTCGTTCTTGTGTCACCACATCAGTTTAAACAAGTGATTGCAATTATAATCTTGTCTATGCAGACTTTAAATAAAAAACCTAAATGTAAATGTGAACTTACTAAAAAACTGGGTTGTAATTTTTTAAAAGAATCATGACATTTTCTCATCTTCTATCTGCACAGTTTAGCCCTGCACCCAGAGCATGTACTGGTGGCTACCGGCCAGGTAGGAAAGGAGCCATACATATGTGTGTGGGACTCCTACACTGTCCAGACCGTGTCTGTCCTGAAGGATGTTCACACACATGGGATTGCCTGCCTTGCCTTTGACCTGGATGGACATGTATGTATTTTTTGTTATTTTTTACATTCATGCCAAATCCTTGGGAAACTTTAAGCATAGAAAAGATTTTATTTTTAAACGAAAGGCTTATATAAAGATTGTTATCATGCCATGAGTTAAGTGGTACAATTAGGATTTGCAGTCACATCATTTATATATTCTCAATATCACTCAGAATCATCGTCTGCCAGGCTAATCATACAGAGTGTCACATCTGTGAACACTCGACCAATATCTCTTCAAACGGTTGACGGACAGCGAGAGCATGCCAAGCTCTCATACACAGCTCTCATACACAGATTGTGTGAGGGAGTTAAGAATTTTGTGAATCAGTCTGAAAGTCCTCCAAAACACTGACACAGACTGTCACTAAAATTCCCCAGATTGCTTCATGGAGGCTATTTCTGTTCTGTTAAAAATGACATCTAAAGGAATTCTCCAGTGTTTTTTAGTCTGATCACTCTCCATTTATAGTTATTACTGGACGCAATGGTATCTTAATGGATAAACAAGGGACTTTACAGGAACACTGCAGGGGGAAGGCTGATTTAACTGGGGCCTGTGCCGCCGAGGCCCTGTCTGTGGATCTGCATTTTTACATTATGCCATATTATTACTTACCTTATAGGGGTGTAATGGGTGGGGGGGAAGAGGCTGGGTGTACATTTATAAATTGATTTAAACCAGCCGGATGTCCAAGTTACTGTATGTTCCACATAGTGTTATTTGCCCTCCCACAGATAGTGAATACAACCTGTATTTATAGCCTTTAAAGCTATGCTTTTCATTCTTTTATGAAGACTGAAAAGCAGCTCTTATTCTTATATAAAGTAGAAAATAAAAATACAAACTAAAGAGGACTGTTTTAGAAGTTATTTTCACAATTTTTTATTTTTTCACAAAACTAAAGACAATTTTCTAGCTTTGTGCATACCATGGATTTCAGTAACTTCATTTAAAACAAAAAGGACCTCAAATATTACCATTATGTTGTAATATGTATGCAAAATTAACCAAGTATTCTGAAATGCGATTAAAAAACATCAGTGCATTTAGCAGCAATTTATCAGATTTTTTTATTCTCGAGCACTTTTTTTAAATGCTTGAGACCAGGTTCCTTTACCACCTGCATTTAAAATATAAATGTTGAAATGTACATGCAAAATTGCTTAAGTGATGGATTTGGATCTGTCTGATTTCGAATCTAGGGAGCAAGAGATTGAGCACACACACATTTAATAAAAAAATCGTAGCTTTAGTTAAATTAGTAGCAGATATTAATTGTTTGTTGCAGGTTTTTTTATTAGCTCTGGTTGTCAGCACATGTGGATGATGTCGCCGAGTATGTGTTAGCATAAATGTTCACACAAACATACGCCACAACTGGTGCACAATGACGACAAACCATCCCTGTTCAATCTAATGCCCCCTTACCGGTGCTGTTATGAATCACAGGGAACCCAATATCTTTTCACATGGGTTTTTGGTTACCGCGTGCCCATACTGAATGGTTACGAATACGAATACATATACCATTGCACTTCTTATATCTTATACAATAGATGTAGACCTCGTCAGCAAATCCTATAACATTGCTGCTAGAAATGCTGTGGCACTCTATACAAAAGTATTTTAGCTCACAATCTTTCCAGGTACCATTAGCATTCTTTCAATGGCCACCGAGACTTCAATTTATAAAAGGACTAAAAAAATAAATACCCAATATCAGCTGAAGCATAAAAAAGAGAGAGAAATGATAGATGAAAAGAAATCTGCAATTAAGAAGTTTTTATTTCAGTAGCTTAGTATAATTTGTTGTTTTGCATATCTTTCTGATTTCTTTCAAACAATGTGCTAAACTCCTGGAAACTCTAATTAGCAAATTATGTTGGATCATAAAACCAAATTATAGTCATTGCAGTTTATCAAAAACGTTACTATTTTGTCAAATACATTAAACAAAATAGCATCACAAGGCACTGGAAAAGGGACCGTCTATAAAATGCTTGACACTATGATGAAAATCATAATATGTTCACAGAGATCAGACTTAAAACCTACTAATAGAGATGAGGTGAAAATACAAAATTACAAACATAACAACTTTATAAAAACTTTTTTTTTTTACCATATGAGTGAACAGGTTCACAACATTAAGAACACTCATCAAAACGTTCTTTAGTATTTTAGACATGTAGTGAATATATACAGTATAAATGTAAAAAAAAAATCAGTTGACATTTGTAGTTTCTCAGCTTTTAATGATGACTTCAGTCCACTGTAAATTAGAAGTGAATTATGTCTCTCTCTCTCACTTAAACATGTGTAGATCTTTATTTCGGTGATTGTTTTCAGAGTTTTCTTTTTTTTGCATATGAGAACATAATTTTGGTTTCAAAAGTCAAAAGCCTCTCTCCCTCTCTCTCTCGCTCTCTCTTTTTTTACTTTCTCTGTCTCTCTCCCTTTCTCTGTCTCTCACTGTCTGTCTTTTGCTTTTTTTATTTATCTCTCTTTTTCTGTCTTTCTTTCTCTCTTTCGCTGTGCTATTCCACTCCCTTCTTTATCTATGCAACAATTCTCAGATAACTCCCAACAGGTGAATCTACATCTACTAACCTTTATAAATTCTCCACTTTATCACACAGCCCCTGAAACACTAATAAAACAGTTTAGTCTGTCTCCTCTAAAACTGAAAGAAGATATTTTTTATCTATACCAAAGTGTTTTCATGTCATGCTCAGTGAGAGCTAGAATAGGTTACAGCACCAGCAACACATTAAAAAATCTTTGTGTCATCTGCAACAGTAAAGTTGTGTCAAGGTAAGTACTATCCACAAACAGTGAGAAAATAGCGTGATGATTAGAAGTTTAAACTTGATTGTAAAAAAAAAAATTTGTACAGTATTAAGATGAATCTTGTCTTCGCTTACTTTTATTAAACAGCATGTTTTAATGCCATCTGCAAAGTGTGTTATACTACACCCAAGGAGTCATTTAAGAATATAGGAGCAGTCAAAGTCTATTACTCTGGCAGTGTAATATTGAGTTCTACATTTTAAACAGTGTTAGGCAGGTTTAGCCAGTTGTTCAGACACTGTTTAAGTGACTATAGGGATTCATAAAAAACACATTATGTATTCTATTGCAGTTGCAGTTGTTCACAGGAGAGGAATTACATTTTTATGATCAATATGTATAGCTTTGTGAATGTCCATGGAAGTTACATTTCTCAGTTTCCCCAGCAGGCTAGCAGGTACTAGTGGAAAAGTAGCGTACGAACAGAAAAAATGTATCATTTTTTGGCAGAAAAGGCAAAAACACATTCTCTGTGAAAAACTTAATCCTTCTAATTAAGGTTATAAATGTGTCAAATGCATAGAAAAAAAAGCCTTTGCCAAAGGCACATCGCCTTTCGCTTTGACACACACTCTTTAAAAACAGCCTGGTATTTGGCCCTGTAATTTCACCCTGTGGCTAAGTTTGACACAACCATGTCAGTCTGTCAGGAACAGCGGGAAATGATGACATGATAAAAATGCCTCTGAATAGAATATTGTTTTGAAATTAATTTTAAGTTACATTCAAAACATTGACTTTAATCTGTGCAGAAAAGCAGAACTGAGAAAGAGGAGACTGGTGCTATTTTAATCGGCAAATTGTCAATTGTATTAATTTCATTTACCATATATATATATATATGCTGTTTTTATTCTACTTTATTCTGTAATGGTCCTTACTAGACCAGCACTGACCAGGTATTATTTGAATGATGGATAATTTTCAGCTGTGGTAATGCTGTGTTAATGTGTGTTGCACTGAAAAATGTGTGTTAATGTGTGTTGCTGCAGGAAAATTAAAGTGCTGCATGAAAAGGGAAATAAAAGTGACACTGCAGGAGTAATTATAATTCAACAGCAATGTCCAGTCACCAGTTAACTATAGACTGTTCTGAACAACAGTAGAGGATGACTAACTCAAACTTACACAAATACATAATGGCTACTTTCTCTGTTATTACTTCTACAAGATGTGTCTAATTGAGTGCACACTAAAAAGCAACACACACCTTCACAACACCACTAAGTCAGCATCAGTGCAGTGCTGAGAATCATCAATCACTCACTTTATACCTGCTCTGTGGTTGTCCTCTGAGCAGGATGTGGGTGTTCTGACCATTAGAGAACAGAGTTTGACAAAAGAAATACATAGAGAATATACATGTATACAGTATAAATACAGTATGTGAAATTGATTTAAACAACAAGGTATTACATTACAGTATACGAGACAGGAGTTGGACAATGAAACTGAAACACCTGTCGTTTTAGTGTGGGAGGGTTCATGGCTAAATTGGACCGGCCTGGTTGTCAATCTTCATTAATTGCACATTGCACCAGTAAGAGCAGCGTGTGAAGGCTCAATTAGCAGGGTAAGAGCACAGTTTTGCTCAAAATATTACAATGCACACAACATTATGGGTGACACACCAGAGTTCAAAAGATTGGCTTGATGAACATGAAAGTGAAGTTAAACATCTCCCATGGCCTGCACACTCACCAGATCTAAATTTTATTTAGCCACTTTGGGGTGTTTTGGAGGAGCGAGTCAGGAAACGTTTTCCTCCACCAGCATCACATAGTGACCTGGATACTATCCTGCAAGAATAATGGTTTAAAATCCCTCTGACCACTGTGCAGGACTTGTATAGGCCATTCTCAAGACGAATTAATGGTGTATTGGCCGCAAAATGAGGCCCTACACCATACCAGGTGTTTCAGTTTCGTTTCCCAACCGAAGTAAACACTAAAAAAGAGCCTTGATGAGAGAGGTAAATAAGAACACAAAGATCACTGTGGCTGAGCTCCAGAGATGCAGTAGAGAGATGAGAAATTTGCAAGACATATAAAAGCCGCAAATATTGCCAAATCACACATGAAGGATTCCCTGTTCTGAGGAGATGAATATTAAACTTTTTGGCATTAATTCTAAGCGGTATGTGTGGAGAAAACCTGGCACTGCTCATCACCTGCCAATACAATCATAACAGTGAAACATGGTGGTGGCAGCATCGTGCTATGGGGGGTCTTTTTTCAGCTGCAGGAACAAGACAAATAAGGCCAATTAAAGGAAAGATGAATGTGGCAAAGTACAGAGATATCCTGGAACAAAAAACTCTTTCAGAGTTCTCAGGACCTCAGACTGGGCTTAATGTACACCTGTCAACAAGACCCTAAGCACACAGCTAAAATAAAAAAAGAGTGTCTTCGGTACAACTCTGTGACTTGACTGGCCCAGCCAGAGCCCCCACCTTAACCCAATTGAGCATTTCTGGAAATAAAATATCTGTCCACCAACGTTCACCATCCAACCTGATGGAACTGGAGAGGATCTGCAAGGAATAAAGGCTGAGGATCCCCAAATCCTATACTAGCTCAAAAGGTTATTTCTACTTAATACTAAACAAAGTATCTGAATACTTATGACCATGTAATTTGTTCAGTTTTTCTCTGTTAATAAATTTACAAAAATCTCTAAATTTCTGTCAAGATGGGGGGCTGAGCTGAGTGTGCATTAATAAGAATTAAAAATAAAAAATTGGGATTTTATCAAATGGCTACAATGAAACAAAGAGTAAAAATGTGTTTGTGTGTGTGTGCGTGTGTGTGTGTGGATATATTTAAAATGTTTATTTCTTTTAATTTTGATGATTGTAACTGAGAACTGATGAAAAACTTAAATTCATTATTCTGGATAATTTGAATATTACTTAAAACTTTTTTAGAAATGTTGGCCTACTGGATAGTATGAGCATGTACATCACTCAATATTTAGTTGTTACTCCTTTGGCCTGGATTACTGCAGCAATGTGCTGTATCATGATGTCGATGAGTCTATGGTGCTGCCTACAGGTTGTGAGAGCCCAGGCTTCTCTAATAGTGGACTTCAGCTCTTCAGAATTTTTGGGTCTTGTGTATCGTATTTTTCTCTTTACAATACCTCAGAGATTTTGTTGTGGGGTTTAGGTCAGGCAACTTTGCTGCCCAATTAAGAACAGGAAGACCATGATCCTTAAACCAGGTACTGGTAGCTTTGGCACTTTGTGCAGGAGCCAAGTTCTTTTTGAAAAATGAAATCTGTGTTTCCATAATGTTGGTCAACAGCAGGAAGCATTAAGTGCTCTAAAATGTATTGGTAGATGGCTGCGTTGACCTTGGACCTCAAAAAACATAATGGACCAACACTAGCAGATGACATGGTACCCCAAACCATGAGTGACTGTGGAAACTTCACACTGGGCCTCAAGAAACGTGGATACTGTGCCTTTTCTCTCTTCCTCCAGACTCTGGAACCTTGATTTCCAAAGGAAATGCAAAATTGACTTTCAGCAGAGTGCATAACTTTAAACCACTCAGCAGCAGTCCAGTCCCTTTTGTCCTTAGCGCTGATGAGAATCGTTTGATGCTGTCTCCTCTTTAAGAGTTTCTTGACACAAGGAATGCTATAGCTAAAACTCATATTGTGCATACTTCTGCGCTTAGTGGTTCTTGAAGCACTGACTCCATCTGAAATCCACTCTTTGTAAATTGGGCTTTGTTTCACAATCCTTTCCAGGGTGTGGTTATCCCTATTGTGAACAGCCGGCCTCTTTAACAATGACCCTATGTGTCTTGCCCTCCTTGTGCTAGGTATCAATGGTCGTCTTTTGGATATCTTCCCCATGATTGTCTAGCCTACAGAACTAGACTGAGAGATCAGTTAGAGGCCTTTGCAGGTGTTTTGAGTTAATTAACTGATTACACTGTGGCACCAGGCGTCCTCAATATTGAACCTTTTCACAGTATTACAATTTTTTAAGATTTCAGAATTTTTCATTAGTTGTCAGTTTGAATCATCAACATAAAAAATAAACATTTGAAATATATCCGTCTGTGTAGTAAATGAATAAAATATACACACTTCACTTTTTGATTGACATTAGCAAAAAATTCTCCTGACTTTATTTCATTACTATTTTTAAGAAAGATTTTTTTTTCTATGTCCATAATTTACAGTTCTGTGGTCTGAAGCACATTTTTCTTCCCTCTGTATGGTAGGAACTTTGTAACAACTGTCGTGGCAGGTTGTAAATGCATTTGTAGCCAGCAATAAGTATTTTAAACTTAATATGTATGGGCGATACTACTAAACTGAAGCTTTTCGGTTCTTTCAGAGACTTTTTCTTTATTTAAGTTGATGTTTGGGTCAAAGGGCTGATATTTATTGTTTTATTTTTTTTGTCAATGGGATTTTTTCATAACCCCACAAAATGAACAATTTAAACCTTTAAGAAAAATATAGTAACATGTTGTTCTATCTGGACCCTTAAGAATTAGTGTATCCAAATGGTTGCAGTTTTTCTGTGGAATTCACCTGACGTTAAACTAAAGTAAACTAGGGTTTTAGTGGTAATAAAAGGCATACAGTATGAGTAGAAACCAATTGTGGAATGTTGTTTTTTTTTTGCCAGTGTTTGCTGTCAGTGGGTCTTGACTCCAAAAATACAATCTGTGTGTGGGACTGGAGGAAAGGGAAAGTGTTAGCTGCTGCTCCTGGTCATACAGACAGAGTAAGGTCACAGACACACACAACCATCAAAATAAACTGTTAATTGCCATGTACATACCACTAGACATTTTTTCTAAAATGGTAATATAAAAGTATACGTTATAAAAAAATCTTCACATCTAAACTGAAACAATTAAACCATACAACTATCATTGATACATAAAAAATAAACATATAAATAAATAAAGACATATATTACAGCACCCTCCATAATTATTGGCAGCCCTGGTTAAGAAGTGTTCTTTGGCTCCTAAAAAAAACGCTTTTTTAAAATATAATATCAAACAACAATGCAAAAAACAGAACTTTAATTTAAGTGCCTTTATTTGGTGGGGAAAAATCACATATTATAAAATAAATCTTTCGATTTAAATCTGTGCAACAATTATTGGCCCACCTGGTATTAGTACTTTGTTGTAGGTTGCAATGAGAGGAGCTTGATTTTGTGCCTTGTGAATAACTTTTTAGCAGATTTAACAGAATTTGATTCAAAATGTTCTGATATTTTAAAGAGTCCATGATCTAATGTATCATTACAAGGTAGAAACAGGCTCACAGCATTACCGATCCTCCTCCATTCTT
Organism: Xyliphius kryptos; assembly: GCA_025769995.1. Lineage (NCBI taxonomy): Eukaryota > Metazoa > Chordata > Actinopteri > Siluriformes > Aspredinidae > Xyliphius > Xyliphius kryptos. The sequence continues at coordinate 8,953 of JAOUQT010326357.1, forward strand.
AACTGTGAGCATGAGGTGTTTTTATGTGTACTCCATGGTGTTATGCCCAACTTAGCGTGTTTGTTGCCAAAAAAGCTCTATCTTGGTCTCATCTGACCAAAGCACATAGTCCCAGTTAAAAGTCCTTTACCACTTGGCAAACTCCAGTATAACTCAGAAAAGGCAAAAACAGATCCCACCATTTGCTTCAATTTTCTTACAGTGAGCTTTGGAAAACATTTTACTCCTTTTACCAGCCTTCTCACTGTGCGTGGTGGCAGGATACACTTGCGTCCAGGCTTGTTTGTAACAGTTCCAGATGTTTTCATCTTCTCAATGATTGTTCTGACTGTAGATAAGGGCATCTGCGGGTGAGTTGATATTTTCTTGTAGCCATTGCTTGATTTATGAAGGTCGACACACATCTGCCTTATTGAATAGTGTGTTCTCTTGCCGTTTCCATGTTTAAGAGTAAGAGAAATAGGCCTCCTGTGTAACGCCATATTTATACTCCAAGGAAACAGGAAGTGATGAATTACTAATTATAGGTTTCTCTCGTTATTCCTAGGTATACAGTGGAATTGACAAGGCATCCTATATGTCTACAAATACCAATACCAATGCTTTGATCCACTTTATAAAGTACAGTAGAAATTGCATAAATGTTTCAAATACATTGTTTTATAATACATTGTTATGGGTGCCAATAATTGTGGAACAGGTGTGTAACAAGGTAAGGAATGATGAGGACCGGAGACAGGAGTTTTACCCACGGAACTGGCTTTTATTAACCGACCCAACACGACTACAAACAGAATCCTGCGCATTTTCAGTTCTTTCGGTAGCCGTGCTGGGTCCTCCGTGTCACCAGCTCCGTGGTCGGTCTCTCTCTTCGCAGCTTGTCTCTCGGCAGCTTATATGCTTGCACACAGTCATTTAGGCAGAGCCGCTTCAGGTACGCCAATCACCCCTGATCAGCGCCGCGGCTCCGCCACGCCCCCCAACGCCACCGCGTCACAAGGTAATTTTAAGGGAAATAATTATTTCTCAGTTAGGAATTTTTCATTTTTCTTACTTGAGTTAAAGATTGCCTTTTTTCTATCTTCTTATAGAGTGACTATGTTTCTGCATAACCCATGGAGGTTATGGGTGCCTATAATTATGGAGGGTGCTGTGTGTGTATATATATATATTATGTGTATATACATATATATACATATATTATTTTTTTATTATTATTATTTTTTAATTAATCAATTGTTACAATATATAGTTTTATTTATTGTCAAGGGCTTTCACATAAATAGCTGGGTGCAAAATGAAACTGTGAAAAAGTGTGCTGATATACACAGCTTAGTAAAACCCATCCCGTCTGTTTTTTGCAAAGACAAAGGTCTTGTCATCTTTGAAATTATTTAATCAATCACAGATTGGAGCAGGGGTGGGCAAACTACAGCCCGTGGGCCAGATGTGGCCCATTAGGCTTTTTAATCTGGCCCTCCGAACTTGCCAAAACTATTATCAACATATTCTATTATTAGACCTTACTTGCGTCACTTTTCCTGACTTTGCCTAAGTTAGCCCAATAGACGGCGCACCCCACTGATTAGGTGTTTTACACTCTACTTTAATTCTTTACTTTGTGGCTTTTGAGCTCTTTTGTAAAAATGTGGGGACCAAAGGGGAAAAAGCGTACTGTGAGTGCAGAGTGTTTAATAAAAAGTGGACAGCAAAATATATTTTACGGAAGTCTTATTAACATCTGATATGATGAGAAACTGTTGCAGTTTTCAAAGAATACAAAATCAGTTGTCACTTTACCACGAAGCAGCCAACTGACCCGACCCCTCTGTCAGATTTTAGATCCCATTGTGGCCTGCAAGTCAAAAAAGTTTACCCACCTCTGGATTAGAGCGTCACTTGGGACCAATAATGTAATTAACACATTCCCAAGTGTGTATAAAAAGAACCCCAGCACACCAGACTTTCATGTGAAGTGCAACCTGATCTTTGATAACATGCCAAAGATTCACATCTTTAATGTGTCCAAACATCAAGTGAAGAGGATAAGAAAAATATTCTAAGAAACTGGTGATGTTCATTACAAGCCCAAATCAGACAGACCCATTTCTTCGACAGTCCAGGGCCAGCCCTCTTTCAACTGCAGCGAAACTACATGAGAAGACTCTGTATCTACAAGAACAGTTAGTCGATTTCTTTTGCAGTGGTCTCCATAGCCGAAATAGTGCTCACAAACCAGCGTTGAAAAAATTTTTATTGTAGGGCCCACAGTTTGCAGAAATGGTGGACAGTGGAAAAGTGACATAAGGTTAATTTTTTCTGATGAATCATCCATTAAACTGCATCCTAATCTCCGTAAATACTGCAGAAGACCTGTTGGAGCCCAGACATAATTGTGCATGTCTGGGGTAAGATGAAGGAGGAGGATTGGAAGATGAAACAAAAAAAATCTTGAACTCTGGGAGCCCTTACGAGACTGCTTTCTTTTCCATTCCAGATGACTCCATCAATAAGTTATTTGAGTTATTGCAAAGACATATGGATGCAGTCCTGCAAATTCATGGAACTCATACATGATATTATTTTTTTCAAGGCTCCATTATTTTATTTTCTAATTATATAGTAGCATGTTTGTGTATTCAAAGTAAAGTATATGTATAATTTCAACGCTATTTTTGTATATAAAGCAAAATCTGTCCAAATTGAATTATTATACCTAATAAATGATACAAAACTTTGGCATAATAATTCAGAGGGCTTGCCTTGCATATAAGCCATTTTTTATTTCAATTGATCAACTTCAAGTCAAGTTACTATCTGTTCTTTCTAGAACTTAGATAATATATAATACTAATATAATAATATACTTTTTGTTTGATTGCCGAAACACAAATATGTTACATATATGTACCTGGTACACATATGTACACACACACACACACACACACACACACACTCACACACACAGTAAGCTTTAATTTTTTATGTTTGGCTTAAATGCTCCACAATCACATCTTATACAGGATAGTACTATTTGTTGACAAGTTTTCTCGTAATTGACATCTTTATCATTTTAATAGATATTTGATATATCATGGGACCTGTATCAACAAAACAAATTGGTGAGCTGTGGAGTGAAACACATCAAGGTAGGGTACTTTTAATATTTAAATTTGTCTGCATGGTAATGTGCCTAACTTTCACTGATATCTCATAGTGTATTGACTTTTTATGTAAATGTAAAACTTCAATTTTATTTATTATTTTTTTATTATTTATTATTTTTATCATGATTTAATTTGATCTTTTATTTATAAAGCAATAACCACAGGTGTATTTTTTTTTCTTTTTTTCTGTTAATGCTTAAATCTGTCTGTCCGTGTGTGTATGTGTATGTCTACAGTACTCAACAAGACACTAACTCAACAAGACAGTACTCAACAAGACACTAGTTTTGTTGCTTTTATTTGTCTTTGTAAATTGGCCATAACTTAGTTTCCAGTAAACCTCTTAAAACACTTAAAGGGACGAGTCTTTAAAAAAAAGTTTTTTAATCATTTGCTGATTCAACTTTCCTCATGAAGAACTTGCAATGGCTTAATTATTGCCTATTCCTGTAATTTCATGATAAAATATTGAGTCTTGGGTGGCACGGCGGCTTAGTGGTTAGCACGTTCACCTCTCAGCGCTGGGGATTCACTGTTTAAATCCCAATCTCAGTGGAGTTTCTATGTTCTTCCCATGTCTGCGTGGGTTTCCTCCAAGTTCTCCGGTTTCCTCCCATATTCCAAAAACATGGATTTAAGGTAAATTGAATGATCTAAATTGTCCCGTATAGTGTGTGTGGCTGTGTGAGTGAGTGTGTGCCCAGCAATGCCCACCCTCTCCTGGGTGTATCTGCTCAGCGCCCAACATTCTCCTCTGGATGGGCATGGGAAACACCAGCGCGACCCTAGTACAGGATTAAGTGGAAGATAATGAATGAATGAATGAATGATGGCAAATGTTATAATAAAGGGTATATGTTTGCTATTTCCTTTTTTTTTTTATAGTTTTGACCTCAGTTATTCATTACCAATGTTTTATTCCTCCTCTTACCATGGTATTGGCAGGACTAAGCATAATTTGCTCCACATTTCTTCTACTTTCCCCCTGGACCATGTGACATCTGCTCTCAAGCCCATTGCTCAGTCAGCGATAACAGTACTCAGTGCATGCAGAAGATTTAGCCAGGAGTAAATCACCCCATCCCCCTCCATCACTTCTCTCTCTGTGTGTGGTTTGCTTTCTTTATATCTTTGCTCTTTTTTGTTTTATGATAGAAAGCCACAACTTGTTTCACCATTCCATGATTACTATTTGAGAAATTGAAACAAATTCTCATATAAAGATGTGCATGTAAACTTTAATATTATTCATAAAAATAGTAATAATAAGCTCTTGCACATCACAAAAGCTCCAGCACATTTTTCAGTGTATTTTATAACTGTTAATGACATGTCTAATGTTAATAACAACAAAGTATTTTTAAATAAAAATGTCCAATTATTTAAGGTAAGGGTTATGAAGCAGAGAATGCTTTATCAAAGTTTTCCATATGTATATTGACTTAATATTTAATTGGCAAACTTATAGCAACCAAACCTTAATAAATTTAATCGAGAAAGCAAATTTATTCATTCATTCATTATCTTCTGCTTATTCCTTTGAGGGTCATGGGGGGGTTCCCCATGCCCATCCAGGCGAGAACGTCTTGGGCGCTGGGCAGATACACCCAGGACAGGGCACCAATCCATCGCTGGGTAC
>JAOUQT010326363.1:0-13758 GCA_025769995.1 Xyliphius kryptos
AACGTGCAGTTTATTGCAAAAAATTTGGGCTTTTTTATTTAAGTAAAAAAGTAAACACATCTGAACATTCTGATGTAGAATTATGAGAAGTGAAATTATGAATTATGTTCAAAAACGATTGCACGGTAAATGCATTGTTGTGTAATTTTTTTCATTAAATAATAATTAAAAAAAAAAAAGACCAGACTTGCGCCACTTTCTTTAGCAGATTATAGAGTAAAGCACTGTTTCCAAAGCACCTGTGTGAGCCAGGGACGGGAAGAAGTGCTGTATGTCTTTCAATGAATATTGGACAGACCAGGTCAAGACAGGTAGCCAAGGTGGAGCAAAATGTGCTGGATTAAGAAGTTATCGATGGAAGGAGTATTTGTAACCAAGTGAGCAAAAATTGCATTAGCGACAGTGCTGAGGTCACAACATAACTTTGTGGTCAACTCTGACGATAAAGGGAAGTGGTGGAAGAAAAAAGGTGATCTGACACTTGAAGCAGAGTGATATGAAGATCAGGAGTGACAAGAGCATGTCATGTTGAGGTCAAGTTGGTTGTGAGCTCGGTGTGTCGCAAGAGTGCGGAGAAGTTGGAGGTCAAGTGTAGAGATAAAAGAAACTCTGTAGCGTAATGTCGGTTGATGTAAATGTTAAAGTCACTGTTGAGATGTTCCCAAGTTGACCTGAGAGACAATAGAGAACAACAAAAAGACATTTAACTAGTTCTGTATTCAATTGTTGAAAATAACAAACCAGGTCAATGAAGAACAGGGATACCATGGTCATTCAACCAGGTACTGGTAGCTTTGGCACTGTGTGCAGGTGCCAAGTCCTATTGGAAAATACAATCTGCATCTTCATAAAGTTGCTTAGCAGCAGGAAGCATAAAGTGCTCTAAAACGTCCGGGTAGACGACTGCGATGACCTTGGAAAAAAAAATGGACCAATACCAGCAGAGGACATGGCATCCCAAATCATCACTGACTGTGAAATCTTTATACTAACTTTATACTCCAGACTCTGGGACCTCAATTTACAAAGTAAATGAATTTGGTTTTGTTTCACAATCCTCTCCAGGGTGTGTATCCCTATTGCTTGTAAACTTTAAACACATTTTTCCTTCTCTTCCTCCATTTCAATGTACTTGGACACAGAACTCTGGCATTCCTAAAGAAACTGGCTGTCTTGCCCTGCTTGTGCAAGGTGTCAATTTTTTTGTTTGGACGACTGTCAAGTCAGCAGTCTTCCCCATAATTGTGTAGCCAACAGAACTAGACTAAGAGATCATTTTAAAGGCTTTGCAGATGTTTTGAGTTAATTAGCTGACTAGAGTGTGACACCAAGTGTCTTCAATATTAACTTTTTTCACAATATTGTAACTTTCATATATAATGAAAATTTCGTAGATCGTGAAAATTATTTAATTTAGGAAGGGAAACAACTTTAGATGCTTGGTATTAAAACCAGATATTAGGCCAGCAATCAGGTTTAATAATACTGCACTTCAGTTGGTTCCTTCCTAACTACTGACTTGTATCTCACTTATAAGTTGCTTTAATTAAAGAAGTCTGCTTAATGAGTACTAAATGTAAATACTACAGATGGGTAAAATTCCAGGTCCTTTTAATGTAGAAATATTGCATTAAACACATTATTCAAATATACACTCATTGGCCACTTTATTGTTCATATCTTAACAATAAAGTCCATATGTTAATCTACATACTTTTTTAGCCCTCTTTTCTCTGATGATCAAGACCCACAAAGAGCAGGTATTATTTGGATGGTGCAAGATGGTACTAGTGGAACATACACCGGTATGTTTTGATTGGTGTATTGTTCACGGTCCAGCAGCACTGCTGTGTCTGATCCACTTGTACCCACCACAACACACACTTTGGTCTTTTTTCTGGCCTCTTCTACTTTTACTGTCTCCCATAGTCAAGTTCAAGTAATTTATTTATCTAGCGCTTTTCTGTTGCCCCTGTTGTAAATATGTGCTAAAATATGAAGGGTGTGTACAGCCCACGAAAAAGTAGCCTGCCTCCTATATCCAGCAGAATCCTTACTCTGAATTAAAGTAGGTAAATCACCTTCCACCAATGACATAACCAGATGGATGACTGTCAAAGTCATAAGAATTATGTCTGGTATCTGCTTATAAAGAACACCGGTCATTGTCATCATTTCTGTATGTTTAATGAAAAAATTGCTACGAATTGTAAATGCATTTTTTTAATCTGTTAAACCTGTTTAATGAATGGTGTAATCTGTTTTAATTAAAGAACAACTTTCCCAGCTGATTTGTTTGTTTTCTCATTTTTTGTAGACCAGTGATAATAGTGATTTTGACAACTGAATGTGAATCTCTAATGTCCTTCAATTGTGATTAAAACTTTATCTGCACTTTAGGGAGTTTAGTATTAATTATTTTTAATGTTCTGATCAATAAAGCACTAGGGACACACTGAATCATGTTATGTATTAAGCTCCTGATTTATTTTACAAACATTTATACTTACATTGAAACAGAATAAACTGAAATTGCCCTGAAAACTGGAAAAACCTGGGCGGAACACACTAAATGTAGTTTCAGCAAAGTCTTTTTTCAAATACTTCCTTCTTTATCTTTAGAATAGCCTATACATAAGGAAGAAATTAGCAAACTGTTGCACACACAATAACAAAAACAACTAACAATAATTTAGTTTCTCTAGAAAAAAGAAAAAAACATTATCACAAACTAAAGTTCACAGATTTGAAAAAAGACAAATAATATAACTAAATTCTATTTAACTAAAATATTATATACAACACATATATTAAAAGCATTGTGTGTTGTGCAACTGTGGTTTAGCTGTAAAGACATTTTTAGTGAAACAAAATGAACTCTCCTTATAGACGAATGAAGCAAGACAACCTGAGAACTTAAAACCTGAGTTATTCATATTATTGCAGCAGGAAAAGCGTTTTACTGTGAGTGAATTTCTGCCCAGATATCCTTAGCCCAGCTGTTGTTATGTGTAAGCCACTTAGCTGCTGAAGCATGGTCCAGGTGAAAGATCTGCTCCTTTTTCGGGTTCACAGTAGTATAGTGTATATTCAGTTTGGGGTTTGGAATCATTGCTGCAGAAAGTAGACGACACCCTGCTGCCAAATACTCGCTTTCCATCACCTCATCATTTCCAGAGGTCCTAATTATACACACATACATATTTAAGCTGTCAGATCTATTTTTGTAGGCTTATTAATTATTAAAAACACTTTTTAAAGTAGACAATTAACTTGTATGAGTTCTGACTATGTCGAAGTTGTAAGTGATTAATTTTCCTAGGCCTTATGAAATAAATAAAATTTAAAAGTAAATTTTTTTTTTGCCTTCTACCCAGGGGTATCTCAACCCCTTTCTTCATAAGATCAGATATAGTACATGTTTTAAAAGATTAAGACACTGCATTTCTATCTATGACCTTCTTCTATCTATCTATGAAAAAAAAAAAAAAAAAAAAAAAAAAAAAAAAAAAAAAAAAAAAAAAAAAAAAAATAAAATCACAACCTAAGTGCATAACTGACTTTCATTTAAAAGGAAATATGACTCTTTGTATCTCCTACCTTTGAAGTATGATTATCAGAGGTTGAGCAGAATCAGCAAGGGTTTGAAGACTGGGACTGCAGGTGATGAACATCTCAAAAGCCAAAGTCATTTCAATCTCACTGAGATTCCATGGAATTGTTAACCAGTCACTACACGCCACGGCAGAGTAATAACCAGCTGAATGGGCACCTGCTTGCCAGAAGACCACAGTTGATAATGACTCAAACAAAATTGTGGAATAAATTATAAAATCTTCTAGTAAATCCATAGAATTTCTCTTCTTCTTTTGGTTTCCTCAAGGTAATCACTGAGTAAGTACAATAAAACTTTAAACTAAAACATTAAAGACATACAAAGTATCTCAAACTTGAGTACAGCCGTCACAATTTTGCAGGTATTTTTTGTCATTAATAGCAATGCATCATGTACTGCAGTGCAATACTGTCCAAATTCTGTTCAGGAGGTTGTTGTAATAGTCTTTTCCAACATCGCTTTTATTAAAAAAGAAAGTTAAGTTATCAACAAAAGCAAGTAAGATTCAAGGTAATCAACAAAAGAATGTGAGAATTTAAGTAATTAACATTGGTTGGGGCACTTATAGAAAACTTTTGCATGAACTTTTAAAGCAGAGGTAGCCAGCATGTTGCCCCTGTGTCCTGGAAATTGTACCAACACTAATATGGCTACAGCTTCAATTAGTACATTTCCATTTAGTCATTTAGCAGACGCTTCTATCCAAAGTTTCCTACTGAAGTTGTGGTCCGAACACAGGGTCACATACAGAATCCCTGGAGCAATGTGAGCTACAGGTCTTGCTCAAGGACCCACATTGGTAACTTCAGTGGACCTTTGAACTCACAACCCTTCAATCACTAGCCTAACACCCTCACCACTGAGCAACCACACCCCAAATGTGGTCGTCGAATGTCACAGGCAGGAAAACACTGCGATATTTAGATAAGTATATGGGATATAAATGGTGTTTCTGTGAAACTTCCAGAAACAGGGTAGCATAAGTAAGTCTATTCTTTGCATTTTGCTCCCAAGTCTCAAAATCTTTTAAATTGCATTTTATAAATCTTGTGATCATAAAGGTCTTCTGCTGCGATTTTAGCTTTGTTGGTTGTCTTACCTAAATCAATCATTAAAACAGGGGATTTTAATGAAAAATGATTGTTGTCTGTTTTCTTTTCAGTCTTAATGTATTAAAAGTAATTTACAAAAAAAAGTAATAATTTAGTTTGTGAGAGCCCATTTTAAAGCTTAATTGGCTTTCTGTGCTGCAGAGCAGTGCATATTACCAATGTTTATATAAAAGATAACATGTAGAAAACAAAACTCACGTTGGAAAAGGGTCCTGGCACGACTCCATAAGTTCTGTTTACCCAGCTTGTGGATGAGACCCTTAAGTTCTGACATGTCTGTTGCAATTTTCCAAGTCAGCATGAACTCCAAAGTGTCCGCGGCAACAGCAAACACCTGATTCATCATACACCTGTGCAAGTGTTTGTTAAACACAGCACTATACTCATTTGGATGAACACCATCTAAAAGAAAATAATAAGACAGACAAAACCATAATAGTTTAATCAGTTCCAATATATGGTCATCTGACATTATTCAAATGAAGAGGAGATTTTAATCACCTACAAAACTACTTAGTCTAAAATGATGCCACCATGCTTCAATCAACTCTCTATTAATATGGGAAGAGTTGAAGTCATCTCTGAACAAATTATTTAAGCAACAAAGAACATTTGCATATAAAAATATGTATGAAAGCTGGAGGTTTTTTTACAGAGTGGACATTTTGGCAAATTTGGAAAGACTGATTAAAACTACTAAATTTGAAGGTTTAATTACAATAAATATGGTGATTTGACTTACCAACTGCCTGTATAATGCCTGGCATGTTGGTGAGAACCTCCAACGAGTCTCTATGTGATGTTTTTTCAGCTAAAAGAGTGAGTATTCTTCTGCGGTTCTCCCAATCCACCTTTTCACACTGCCATGCACTTGAGTTCACAAACCACTGGTTTTCTTAATACACAGATGCATAGTGTTACATTTTGTTACTTTAGGCTTTGCGTGTATGTAAAATTTGTGTATTTAATGCTAGAAGACACTTTGAATAATTCACACCCAGGAAAGTGATAGGAGCATTTTTAAAAGGTATACTACATGTGGATTATTAATACCATACTTATGGATAAAATAATGTAAAGGTAAATTTAATTAAAGTTAAAATAATAAAACAGGCGATGACCTGTATTATACAACGCTCAAAAAAAAATAAAGGGAACACTTAAACAACACAATGTAACTCTAAGTCAACCACACTTCTGTGACATCAACCTGTCTAGTTAGGAAGGAACACTGATTGTGAATCGATTTCACTTGCTGTTGTGCAAATGGAACAGACAACAAGTAAAAATGAGAGGCACTCAGAAAGACAACCTCTATAAAGGAGAGATTCTGGAGTTCATGACCACACACCTTTCTTCTGTTCTCATCCTTTCTGACTGGGAGAGAACATTTGCTACCTCATCAGGAGCATTCCCAGTCGTTTTAGGGAAGTCATACTTGCACATGGAGACCACACAAACTACGTAGCCTCATTTGAACTTGTCTTGAGAAATTTCCACTTAAGTTGGATCAGCCTGTCATTTGATTTTTTTCACTTTGATAAGTATGATTCCAAATCCAGACCTCCATGTGATGATAAAAATGATCAAAATGTAAATCAAAATTATGTTTTATATATATATATATTCTAATAAGAGTGTTCATATTTAGTGTGGCCAATAAACCAACGTCAATTAACTACAACAGTTTTAGCCAAATCCAGACACGCCAACATGCCTTCTTTAATATAGACATTTATTACCTCTTAGAATGTTAAGTGCTCCCTCTATGCTGCCACTGTTAATAAAAAGCTCCGAAGCCAAGGTAAGAAGATGACACCGAGAAATTTTGTCCTCACTCTCAAAAAGACCATTGAGGGTTGAGAACTCAATCTTTAGCCTTGACATCACACCCATCAGCCTTACACCCTAAAATCACAGATAAAAACTAAATCAAAGGATGCAATAATGACTTACTTTTATACAGCTTCTTGAATCGACAATGCTTCTACATGTTGATAAGGAAAACAACCCCATTTCATCCCCTCAAGTTCTGAAACTTATTATTTCGAATGTATAAATGTTACTACCTTTGTCCATTCTTTTGTCCTGTGATAGGAAATCATTATCGAGATTCCCACTTGTCCCAACAATCTTTTAACCAGGCCATCAGATAGTACTTCCTGGCAAACTATAAAAGACACAAATACACAGAGATTTGCAAGACTGATAAATCCATTTATTTGCACAATTAAAAGACCAGCATAATTTTGGAACGACTCTCTTGGGATCAGCAAAGTAAAATGTTAAATTTAGAAGTGTCTAATAATGCTTGCCACAAAGATTAGGTCAGAAGTATCAGTGTTCAGTCTTTTAATAAATAAATGGAAACTTCACAATGTCATGTTTTTTAGCAAAAGGAACATCAGTGTCTGTCCATTTCCTTCCCTTTTATCAATAATGCAGGGTTATGCATCTGATTTATCAAGATTAACTGTGCTCTATACAAACATTTCAAAACAGCTGTTTACCTTCACGAGAATATAGACCTTACAGGCAAAAATTTGTAAACTCAGCACTAGAGCTAGGACTCAAACCATTATAGTTGTAATTTTTGGCTATACAATGTAATTATACCCTTTTACCTAGCATCAGCATGACTTACCCACAATCCTTTTACTTTACTCCTTTAATACACATAAACTTTTCTTCCTTTGTCATTTGAACTTAGCTCTGATTCTTTGAGCAAGGTAAAAGATTCTAGAAACACCCTAATTAAAAAAAATGGTCAGAATTAAATGTAATTAGAATAATCAAATCAGATCTGGATCATTCCATAATAAACACTAAAAAATGTAAAAACTAAACCTGGTACACTTAGTCCAGCTGGGTGTTGTTACTTTACATCACTTCCTCCTTTAATATTAGTAAAAACTCAGTAACTATACTAACTTGAGACATTTGAGAATTTACCAGTAACATAAATTCAGCCCACACCAGCACTGCACCAGCAGTCATAGCAAAGGTAAAAACAGATCAAATATATAGTTGTATTCTAATATTGAACATGAACTACTACCTGAAGCAAAATAAACTACTCTGCTGCCACCAAATGGGCAAATTAGATAACTGCATTAACGTTGAGGTGTAATGTTTAATTTAATGCACATCTACATTATGTGTTTCTGTACATTAACAAAAAGACTATTTTCCTACTAAAGTCAAATTGTATCAATTAGAGTCTACAAAGATCAACATTTGGTTGATTCAAGTCTCTTTAGAATTTTTTTTTAGTACAGATTTGCATAACAACTGCATTGTGATACCCATGATTTGAAATGGTATATAGACCATACAAATAAAAAACTTATATATATATATTACTTAAGAAATAAAAAAAACATCTGTCTTAAGACTTAGGTGTGAATGTACCTGACTCAGCAAATGCCACATATGGTACAGCATGTTTATCTTTAGGTTCGTTCATCAGCGCCATGGTAACAAGGTGGCAAAAACTGGTTAGTTCTGTTGCACTGTGCTGACCATCACACAAATTTGAAAAAGCATGTGCCAGTCCTTCCCAGTCCTCCTTCTGCTTAAAGATCTACACAAACAGACCACCACAGCCACCCCACATGCATGCACACGCAAACATGCATGTAATGTGTTTAAAAAAAAAAAAAGTACAGTTCATATTTAAAAAACAAATATGATGTGCATGTCTTTTTTAAATTATTGTCTATTTCTATACATCAGGTACTTATATAGAAACGTATTTATTTTGTACATTAATTTACAGAATTGTTTTATAATGCTTGCTGCTTTCACGGTTACTACAAGGATTTTGTCAGAAGTATCTGTTCTCAGTCTTTTAATAAATGAAAAAGGGAACTTATTGTCATCTTTTTTTTTTTAGCTAAAAGACCATTAGCAGCCTCTCTCAATTTCTTTCCCTCTCTTTAAAGATGCAGCTATGGAATTTTGATCAAGATTACTGTAACTGTGCTCTATACAAATACTTCAGACCAGCAGTTTACCTTTATCAATACAGGACAATAAAAGACGTTACAGGAAATGATATTTAACCTCTGGACTAGAGCAAGGTCTCAAGCCATTATAGGTGTAATTATTGGCTATAATTTTGCCTATATAATGTATTTCCACTTGCTTATCCTGCATCTACCTGACTTGCATTTACATTACATTTGGTAATTTAGCAGATGCTTTTATCCAAAGTGGCTTACAAATATTCTACTTAATAGTTGGGGTCGAAAAACAGGGTCACAGAGAATCCCTGGAGCAATAAGGGTCAAAGGTCTTGCTTAAGGACACACATCGGTAACTTCAACAGACATGGGATTTGAATCAATAACCTTAGATTGCCAACCCAACGCCCTAACCACTGAGCTACTACACCCCACATCTCAGAGCTCTGAAAGTAAAAGACTGGCGGCAAAGAATTAGAAAATTAACCAGGTATCAGACTTAATGCTAATTTAATTAAAATTAATTAGTATCCCTCATATATAGAAAAATATGGAATCCAGACAACTAAAATTGAAATAGGGACATTTTAAAATATGGCTCTATACTCATATTTACTTACACATTTTAATATGTTTTTGAGATTGGGAAGTCACACTACCAATAAAAGCTTATTTTAATTAAAAAAAATTTTGTTTAATGTTAAATTATATAAATGATGCCATTATGCAATTTTCTGAAGTACTGTATCAAAATTAAAAGCTCTCTGTCTATTTTCATCTGTTTTCAAGAATCGTTGGGCAATGTGGGTATAATAAATACTTTTTAAAAACAAAATTACTTAATCGTGCCACTACTGGATTAAATCATGCACCAAGCCATGCACTATGACATTACAAGCATTTGGAAACGAAATGGTCATTTTGAAGAGCTCATTTACTTCATGCATGGGACTGTATATTTGCTTATCTAACTAATGACATTTAATTATTGTTTAGTTACTGAGTGTAGCATCATGGATTGCACGTCAGACCAAGAACCCACCTCTACTTGGAACATAGCACGAACCAACTCTGAAAGATTAGAACTTTGATTGCAAATCAGAGCTCTGCAAAAAGATAAGTGCATGTAAAATAAGTTTTCACCAACAGATTTTCAAGACAGAGGTTGGTGAATATCATTTAAAATGTAACTTTTTACTATTAAACCTCAATAACCAAATAATGGAAATACACAAAATGCATCATTAAATGCGATTTCTTTTTACATTAAACAAAAAGTACTTAAGTAGTTATAGTTATACCAGCAAAAACATCTACATGCTTCACAACTTTTAACAAAAAACATAGTTTCATACGTGGTCAGAAGTAAAAGAAAAATAGGAGTCCATTTCTGTCACCCAAAGTACCTATGGCTAATTAAAGTGTTGATCAGACATGGCATTCAACATAACTGCTTTGTATTCACTTATCTGCGTTTTCTTTGTTCCTATTGTTATTTTCTTTTGAAGGCATTACCAGATTCCCTTCCGTAACACTGGCAGAGCACTCCAGGGATGACCTAAGTGGACTTTGAACTTCACAGAGGATTAAACGGGAAATTAACTCAAATATTTTTTCTTGACCACGCACTCATATTTAATGAACAGAACCTGGATTTCTATTGGACTGGTGGCTTTCCATTGGTTTAAACTCCAACACCTGAAAGTATTCAATAGTCCACAGCTGCAATGATAAAAATGAACGTCCATCTCTCTTATGTCAATATGATTTTCAGATTTTAAAAAGAAGAAATAAAACCAAAATTTATTTGTTTTCCCTATGAAAGCATGAAAGGTTTTCAGAACATTTTAAGTACAAACGGATGGTTTCACTGAACTGATTCACTTTTACTAATGGACTCTTGATCATGACACAATCTGTACATTGTTTCCTGCACTGTTGATGCCCGAGTCCCACACTGAGCCATGGTTCACACAAGGTTTCTTCTAACAATAACAAAGTATTTCCATGCCACTGTCGGTTAGGATTGGAACACTAAAGCTGCTTTGAGACAATGTACTATTGTAAAAAAGCCCATTAGAAATAAATAAACCCTTGGAATTAAGTCAGTTTCAAACTACAACTGAATCTAACTCAAATTAAAGTTAACACTGTTGTTAAGAATGCCAATAGTTGTACAGCTGTATATTAAAAAATAAAAAAATTGGACCCTTGTGATAGCCAAGGATGTCAAAATAAACCCCACCTGAATTTGATGGCATGAAAGATACCCAGCTGTTGTTTGGGGACCTGTAAAATTTCGAGCTGAAGCTGCATCATCTTATACTGTTCAATGGTAAACATACAGCCTGCCTCTAGGACCTATACAAAGAAAGCAAACAGTCATAGTAAAAGAACGCATGCAACAAAAAGGATGCAACTATGGAGAGTATGAGTATAATATTTTTGTGCTATTCATATGCATAATCAGGTGCTCATTATTAAATTTAACACCGGTCTTAAAATTGAATGTTGTACATGGTATAAATTAAGAAAGCAAGAAAATTACAAAAGCTCAATAATCTATTAAGAACAACATTACTGTTATTAAGATGCCTGTCAGTTTAGAAATGAGTGTGTGTGAGTGTGTGTGCAGGAACAGAACACCTGTGATGTCAGCAGAATAAGGTCTGTTACAAAACCGATGATTCCTTTTTCTCGTACATATTCATAAAGTGTCACTACAAAATCAGCCTGAGGCTAAAGACACAGACACACACACACAAAAAAAAAAAACATTATTTACACAGACAAATGGACTATGATCCATCCTCCTCTCCTATACTCGAACCCATATGCAGTATGCAAACTTACTGTTCTCTTGTGTGTGATGAGTGTGTTGATGACGGACACTAGGTCCTGCAGCAGCTCCAGACAAAGAAGAGATGAGAGCAGAGCAATCACCACATTGTGACTAAAACTCACACCTGGTGAATTAGTCCTGTAATATCCAACAAATACCTCCACTGTGTAAAGACAAACAAATACATAATTCCAGTATGTTCCATAATTCAAGACAAACCAAATCCAGAAAACAAATCAATTCCAACTGAACGTGTAAAGTGCACTTGTGCTGCTATAAAAAGAGAAGCTTTATACATATAAGCTGAAAAATACCAAAGTTTCTCTGGAGGATGCTCACTACAAAGTAATTGTGACGAAGGAAATAAAACTTAACCTACTTGACTTCTGTATATATTGGTGTTAAGATTTTGTGAACAATTGTTTATTGTCCTGTGGCTCAGTGGCTTAGTGGTTAACATGTTTGCCTCTCAGAACTGGGGATTCCTGGTTCAAATACCAATCTGGGTGAAGTCTGAGTGGGTTTCTTCCCACAGACCAAAAACATGGATTTAAGGTAAATTAAATGGCCCATATACTGTTTGTTTGTGTGTGTGGCTGTGTGTGTGTGTGCCCAAAGATAGATGGGCACTCTGTCCTGGGTGTATCTGCCCAGCGACCAAAACGTTCTTCCACGGATGGGCATGGGGAACACTAATGCAAACTTAGTACAGGATTAAGCAGAAGATAATGAATGAATGGGAGAATGAAAAATAATGAAGTCCTGACCCAAAACAAAGCAACCAACATAACAGAGTTAAAGCAGATTTTTACTAAAACATAGGCTAAAATGTCTTAGCTGATGTGCATAATTAATGAAAAATTACATTCTAGTTACAGCTGTACAAGGGGGTCACACCAGGTATCAAAAACAAAGAATCATCTATTTTTGCAACACATTGGCATATAATATTCTTTAATTTCTCAATAAATACATGACCAAGTTTAATATTTGCATCGTATTATTTCATTTCACCCACTATAGCCATTTTCAGAAAACGTGTTAAAAGTTTTATATCAAATAAAACTATAAAATACAGCTGTCTAAATGAACTACAAAATTTCAGGCACCATGGTACTTATCATACTTATCCAAGTTTGTTGAAACTGTCAAAATAATGCCTTGAGATTAATTTTTATAACTGTATTTACAAGTTACTTTGTATTAATTGTGTATTGTAAAAAGTGCTATATAAATCAAAATGTTCTGACCTGCTCTTTGTACAACATCAGGACTTCCAGTAGTACAGAACTTCTGCACTGTATCCATGCAAAACTGCACAAGAAATAAGCAGTAATTCTTTAATCAATAGCAGCATTTTCTCAGTTTAACACACCATGCATTTTAAGTACACACATGCAGTTAAGTCCTGTTTTACACTTCTTATTTCTGAAAACAATCCTTATGTGTATTACTAATGTGTATTACTGCCATTTTATTAATAAAGGAAATTTTGATTTGAACGCTTCAAACTGTTTAGACTTCAATGACAATCCATAAAGCCTAGTTGTAGAGTTTGACTGGTGAGCTTGTGACTAGGTGTCCTGTCAATACTAAACTGCAAGGATAAAAAGTTAAATGCCAGGGGAGGCACTGTGTCAATAGGGATTCTAATACATAGCGCAGTAATTTCTGTTGGAATAATTATCATATCATGACCTAATGAGACCAGAAAGTAATTAGCAAAATGAATTTAAAGGCTACCCAATGTTTTAATAAAGCAATCAGGCATGAGAGGCAGTGCATTATTGTTATTAGGCACAACAAAGTGACACAAATGCACAACCTTGAGTACCTTATTGCTTTTATAAAACAGTTACAAACACAATATAATAAAAAAAATAAAACCAAGGTTTGATTCATAAATGCATTAATTAAAAATAGGAGGGGAACTGGTCTACAATGTCTAGTAGAGTTCAGTTTAGTCCAGTTTTTGAAGTGAACACTGAGTAACCGGATTCCAGTTTCTCTAACAATTACAAGCTGCCATCAGGTAGCCGAATTATAGAGCACAGTTTTTGGAATTGGCTCACTTTTTATAGACTGCTTAAAAAAATAAAAGGAACACTTACACAACACAATGCAACTCCACCACACTTCTGTCTAGTCAACCTGTCCAGTTAGTGTGCAACACTGATTGTGAATCAATTTCACTTGCTGTTGTGCAAATGGAACAGACAACAG
>JAOUQT010326372.1:0-13757 GCA_025769995.1 Xyliphius kryptos
ACACACACACACACACACACACACACACACACACACACACACACACACACACACACACACACACACACACAAACAAAAATATTACTTATGTTTTGGGACTTGATTCACAGAGAGCTGGTCTTTCTTTAGCCAAGTTCACGGTAATGAATTCAAACTTCATATTTAATGTATTATATGGTGCTTCAGTGAGACTACTTTAAAACGCTAGCATGTACTTCATTCCTGCTTCTCTTACTGTGACCTCGACTGCTCAGTTCTGTCAACACCACCACAAGAAACATTTCCAGTGGTCATGGTAAATGCAGAGACGAGAGCAGTGGGCAGTGCGCCAGCTCCAGTACCAAGCTCTCTGTCAGCAGAGCCAGAAGAGGATCACAGGGAGGTCAGCAAGAAAAAAAAGCAGCAACCGAGTTCTAGTGACTTGAGCTCCGTAGAGGAGTTCATGTGCCAGTGTAACCACACAAAATCATATTCACATGGATTCCATCAAAAAGGCCAGACAGGTCTTGAAGATCAAAATAAAACTCTGATCTTTTCTAAAAAGATTATTGAGTGCCTGGGAAAAATTTCTCAAATTCTGAACATGGCCAAAAATATGTGATTCTTGCAATAAAGACCTTGTGGCTCAGCAAAAAATTTTAATCTAGGTCTATCCCTAATAATTATATTTAAAGCATTTTGCCATTTAAAGTATCATAGTTGTTATAGTAACTGCAAGTAAAAAAAGAAAAAAAAAAGTAAGGTTACAACGCCGACATGGTGTGTGTGTGTGTGTGTGTGTGTGTGTGTGTGTGTGTGTGTGTGTGTGTGTGTGTGTGTATATATATAAAATATATATAATATGTGTTTGTACCTACCTTCTAATCTGAAACCCATGCAGACACAAGAAGAACATGGAAATTCTACCCAAATTGGGAATCAAATCTAAATCCTGTCTGTTGTTGAAAGTAGTTTGGATTAGGTTTAGAGTTAATATAAGAGTTAGCTGCAAATTTGGAGGACCCACCTTGATGCCACAGAGAAAGCTTAACAAAATTAAAGCCTTCAAGCATCTAAAAGTAAGAAATAATATTGATTTATCTTAAGGTTCATAGAAGGCAACTTCAGAATAGTCCAATTTAGCTGTGCATCTTGGGTCATTATTCTGTTGCAAGACCCATCACCCTCGACGGAGACCAAACTTTCTGACACCGGGCAGCAGATTTCTCTCTACAATCCTATGATAGTCTTGAGGTTTCATTGTACTCTAGCGCTAAATATATAAACCCACTGACTGATTACCAGGTTGTAGACACCTGTGATGCTAATTAATGGACACAACTTAATTCAACATGTTCCTTTGGTCACATTATTTTCCAGGGTATCATACATTTTGTCCAGGCCTGTTTAATGAGTTAATTTTATTAAATAATTCAGTTGAAGCCTGATTAAAAAGCAATGTCTGAGTAGAATTTGTTCATTTACATAACATTTTTATTTATTATTACCTTTGTCAGATTCACGTTATTTCTGTGACCATTGTGAGTTTTTCTTTCATTCACCAAGGGGTGCCAACAATTTTGTCCATGTGTATATTTGAACAACAATCTCTCAACATTTATCAAAATTTATTCAAAAGGCTCTTCAGTTTAAACCCAAAATAGAAGAATAAATAAGATTTTGGATGAAGCACAGATATGTACAGTCGGCAAATGAACGTTACCTATATAAACTTTGTTAAAGTGTATATGCACATTATATGGATAAGTCTAGTTAAAATTTGCAGGGGATCAGTCCCATAGCTCAATGAATAGCACTTTTGGATGGTCTGTGATGTATTTGGCTGTAGAAATGAAACACAACCCATCATTTTACAAAAAGCAGGCATGCATTATTCAAACCATCCCACACATACTGATGTACTTATACCTCAACCAAAGCTAATTCAGTAGCCATACAGTTCCCTTAAATGTATGACTTTCAACACCACTTTACACACTACTCCACACATGAGCCATTATAATTAGTGCATGGAAGCCACATTGGCGTCCTCTACCTGAAATGCATTATCATACAATCACACTTCACATTCATTTGCTTATGACCTGTGCCTATTATACGGATATCCAACTTGTTTTTGTACACAGAAATGCCATTCCAAACTATTAGTTATTAAAATGAGAATGAGCCACTTGTTTGGACTTATGGCTATCCACTACATTTTAAAAATAGACAGCTAATGTTTACCTCAATTTTGCAACAATAATATAACAGACTGTCTAACTGTAATTAAATAATCTCTCCCTTAACTTTTACACTGTGTATGGTAAAACCGACAACAGACCAAAAATAAATCCAAAAAGATATCAAAACTATCCACCACTGTCATTTACAGTTGGCACTGCAATCATATAAAAATTCTTTAAATTCATGAGTTTTAGATGGGACCAGAGGGTGCGTTTGTATTTTTATCTTTTAGCACTTGGTTGTGTCACACATTCTGTGAATTTATGTAGTATCTAACAATGACGCTTTCACATGGTTTACTTTATGTAAAGCAAAATTCCAAAACACATTTGTTAAAAAAGCGATATTACACTTAAGGTCAATTAATACATTAAAATTTAAACTTTTGAATCTTTTAGCACATGGTGGTGCTTAAATAGCCTTACATACTAATTATAAGAAGGTTTATACACTTCTACACATTTAGGGTATATAATCACTTATTCTTAGGATTCATGAATATGAATTCATGATTCAGGCTGTGATGGAGCATTCAGTTTGCTCTCCAAGGTCCTGAATTTGACTTTCAGCTTAAGTCACCGTCTTTTTCTTTGTGTATGTTTTTTTTTATTTTTTTATTAACAATACCAAAACATACATAAAACTTAACTGCCCTGAGTTCATAATAATAAGTATGTGTGTGAACTGCATGATGCCCAACAGTAAAATTGTGCTCTTTCCTTGGAACGAGCCTCACATGAACACAGAACCAAAAATGTATCGAAGTCGGCATAACCCTTAATTAACACTTTTTCTGAAACTCTTTGGGTTGACAGTCTGTCACAGGGCAGAAAAAACACATTTTAGACACAGGAGCAATCACCATCTCTAATTCACCTGACTTGCATGTCTTTTAATTGTGGGAGGAAACCGGAGCTCCAAACAACCCAAGGAGACAAAAGAAAAATGCAAATCCCACTGAAAAGGTCTCAAAATTAAACCCTAGTTTAACTTACCGTATTAAATATTATTTTTGTAACTCCATCCTCTCTTGTATAAACTACAATTTATTTAATTTATTTAATATATTTGATACTGATTTTGTTTGGTTAAATACACAAAAATTTATTGAAAATTTCTGTTAGATGAGGAGCATTTCAACATGGCTCTTAAGTTTGTCTTTATATAAAGGAAAATACAAATCTACAATAACTATATAAATTATTTATTGGTTGTATCATTTATTTTTGAGTTTTTATGTTTTCTTTTGTTTGTTTTTCTTTTACTTTTGAAAATTTAACGTCCTAAATTTTGTCTGTGCATACAGCTTTCAATTAAAGGTAATTCTGTAATCCCAAATGTGCCTGATGCAGTCTCACAGACCTTATCTTGGCTTGTCGCATGTGGTACTATCTTAGTTGCACAAAAAAGTAATGATGGAATCTTCTCACAAGAAAATATATAATGCAATTTTTTGCAACCCATATTCAAGTATTGAAATGGCTTTCAGTTATTCTCATGCTTTACAGCACTGCTGGAGAGGTTGAGAAACCTTTAGCATATTCTGTAGGTGTTGCATTAATGATGAAAAACATTATTCGACCAGACTTCAATAATATCATGGCTGGACTTAAGGATTTAAGGACCAGAAATGATCATTTTATAATAGATAGTAGGTCTTTTTGATTAAACAATAATTCTAAGCACACGAGCCATTAAACAAAATAAAGACTTACAGTGACTAATTTAACTACGTATTTAGATATACGCAGATATCTGCTTATGTTTATTGATAAATAAATCATTTGCATATGATATCCATACTTTATCCATTGTCTTCCGCTTATTCCTCTACTAGGGTCGCGGTGGGCTTCCCTATACCCATACAGGGAAGAACATCTTAGGCGCTAAACAATCTATCGCTGGGCACACACTCACTCACACAAACACACACTATACAGTGAAATTAAGAGCATTCAATTTACCTTGAATCCATGTTTTTAGACTGTGGGATCAAACCGGAGAACACGGAGAAAACTCACGCGGACATGGGGAGAACATGGAAACTCCAGCCAGATTGGGGTTTGAACCGGGAACCCCCAGCACTGAGGGGCAAACATGCTAACCACTAAGCCACCATGCCATGCATATCCATACTCATATACTCATTTGTAAAACTAGGTTTGTGTATCCACTATCTGTCTGAAGATCAGACACATTAGTGAAAAGTATGGGCAACACTGAAAGGTTAACAAACTTTTAAGAACAACATTGTGTGCACTGAGGAACTGTCGAAAACTAATAAAGAAGCATAGAAAGGGGTAAAAGGAAAAAAACAAAAAACAGGAAGTGTTTCACAAGTGTGACACAGCAAATCTGTACTTCAGCATCCTTCCCTGCTGTGAAATTGGAAAGGTGCTATGACAACCAAGATTCATTGGAAGTGATTTTAGAGATATGAGAGTATGCTGGGTTGTTCTGCTCACTGATTAATTCTAAGGACTTTTTTCTGACAGTAGAGGTGACTAGCCATGAGATGAAAGAAGGAAGACCAACTAAAACAATGAAGTAAGTCTTTGAAATCCAGTACCAGACTGTAGACAACAGATGGCCTCCAAAAAAATAGCAAATTAAGGTAGTGAGAGTCTATTTTATGCTTTGTTGAAATGATCAAACTTTAGTCTTTATGTTATCATTCAACTGAAAGGAGCATTGGCTAAACCAGAGGTTACAAATAGGCAGACCGCAGTCCAGACCCAGATGTTGTTCAGTGCAGACCCAGAATGGTGAACTATAAATAAAAATTCCACTGTATATTTTTTTACACACCAATTTTAACTACACACCAATTGCGTGCGTAGTAAAATCACCAAAGGCGCATATTTGGGAGCACAAAGCATACAGAGGTGAGGAACGAAGCAAGAAGCAGCAGTTAAAGGATACAATTATTTAAAGGTAGGCTAATTCAGAAAAAAATAAAGTCAACAGCAAAAACAGAGGAATAGAAGAGTAAAATAAACTGTTAAAATTTGAAATCAAGTTCTATTAGCCTGCACTTTATGACACACTTTTCAAAGGCAACACGTTTCATTAATGTAGCTCCTGTTTTCACTTAAGGGAAACTTGTGGTTAAGTTTTATAAATAATTTATGATGTTCAGCATTTAAAACAATAAATATTGTTAAAATAAATTGAACAATATTTGTTATTTGTTCTGTCTTTTAGTTGTTGACCTAATATGCTAATAGAACTAGGCTACTTCGGTATACAGGATTTGGTACTAAATCACAACACGTTAGAAATTATGACCGTCTCGACATTGATATGACCCCATGCTCTAGATACAACTGTGCTACCCAGATCACCAAGTTATTTTGTGTGCAAAACACTCAAACACTGGGACAAAGGTGTGATTATGACAATGTTAACATTTTTCATGTTAACATTTTTAAGTAATTTGCATATGTGTATATTTACGCATATGCAAAACAAGTATGCCAATTGGTTTATCATACCATCTAGAAAATTCAGCAGTCTTTATGCACAGAATTGATATATGGCTTCATTTTACACATCATTATTACAAAATCATTTTCTTTGTACATTTGACAATGCAGAGTTTATTTGTTTTAAAACAAAGGCAATAAAAAACACAACTTAAAACCATGTATCTGGTTTATTTGGTCACACACATAGACATGTGGCATACATGATTGTCAGTAAAAGTAAAACCACATTGTTTTGGTTAGGTTATGGTAAAGTGATATCTAATGTAATAATGGTAAAGTATTGGATATGTCTCTACTTAATGGTAGACTATGTAATGTAAAATACATGCATAAAAACAATTGTGTGTGTGTGCGTGTGTGTGTGTGTGTGTGTGTGTGTGTGTGTGTGTGTGTGTGTGTGTGTGTGTGTGTGTGATTATTGCAGATTGTTTCACCAGCAAAGCAGCAAAATATCCAATATATACATATAGCATGCAGCAGTCCGGTCTTTCATTATGTAAGGTGGGTAAAGAAAAGGCACACTGTTCCAGATTTAAGGAGATGTTTGCTTTCACTCTTGCTTGCAGTTACTGTTGTGCAATTAGATTCCATGCTGGGCGATTGACTTGACCTGTCAAGAACAGGTTTGGCCTTTAGTAAATCTCAAATTGTTTAGAGTTTTGCGGCTGTTAGATTGATTTGCATTTGTTATGTGTTGTTTATGCCTTAGATTTTTTTTCCTGCTGCTACTGTCAGCACTCACATCATCAAGATGAGTAAGTCAGTTCTGCTGGCAGCCTATGCCATCATGATTATGCAATGGCACGGGATAATGGGCGGTTAATTTTTCAAACGTTTTCTTTCTACATTATGTTTTCATGTTCATTTTTTAAATGCATGACATATTTAAATCTGACAACATTTTGGATAAAGTGCATGAAACTATTGTATAACAATTGGGAATAATTATCTTGTGACAAGGTAAATATGGTTTTAAGTCAATTAAGTGAATAGATTCCTTTAATTTTGGTTTAAATTTCTAAAATTTAAACATTAAATTGTTTTTTTAATTATTTTTTCATTTGCGCTTCCAGTATGTTCCCTCACCCATTTCAGAAGACAGCGCTTGCTAAAACTCTACATTTAAAGGAAACGGTCAACTAACAGTCAAACAATTAAGCAACGATTAATTATAGAACATTCAGCAAACAGGTAAATTGGGAAATAAACCTAAGGAGGATAATTTTGCAGTTACTACCAGATCACTGTATATAATTCTGTTCATTACTATGATACTTAACTAAATGAATATTCATATTGAAACAAAGTAATGATTAAAGAGTATTTTGTCACTGTCCCTTTGTGACAATAGTAAAACACATGGCAATGGTTCACTTTACAAAAAAAAACAATTGTATATTAACCAATCCACAAAGTTGTGTAATAGGTTAAAAGTAAACACAATGACTGGATGTGGCTGACTGGGAGCAAAATGACGAACGTCATGATGGCAAACTGGTACAAACGACTAAGGAAAGGGAGATGTTCAGAAATGACGGCTCATCTGTGAAATGCACATCACCACCATGTTCATTTCAACTAAGTGACACAGTAAATGAGTTGGCCACAAACAAAAGTGGTTAACACATACTATTTATTACATGTATTTTACATGTACACGTTTTTGCCAATTTGGGCTTTTGCTTATTTTTATTTTTTAGTATACAGTAGAAATCATGATGCATCCCAAACAGGGTACCAGAAAGGCTCCTTCACTTTCAATGTTTGTGGGTTATATACAAATGCATTTCCCCCTCTCTCACCTATATAGACATATATACAGATACATACATAAATACATACAAATTTTCTCCTCTTACCATATAGATAGTCCTTGTAGTTTTACAATGACAGACTATAGTGCATCTGCTTTCTTTTTTGTTAATCCCCTGTTGGTTCGCTGTTCTCTATTGGTCTGGAACATCACAAAACGTAAAATTTGGGGATGTATTGTTTTTCTTCAATCTTGCAGTGGCACTGACGTGGTGAGGGGGCTTTAGTGCAGCAGTGTTGCTGTTCTTTCTGCTGGTGGTACTATTGGGTTCTGATCATTAGAGAATAGAGTAAAGGGAACTTGCACTGTATGTACTCTAGGCCACAAAGTTGGACTACAGTCTGGTAATTAGATGGATGGATAAATATATATCTTTATGTATAAATATCTGTCTAGCCCAAAGGAGGGCAAATTTTGGACCGCTGGCCATATGTGCATTTTAATCCGACCCTCTAAGCTTGTCCAAACTATTAATAGATATATTAATAAAATATTCGACCCTACATGTACATGTGGGTATGAATACAGTGGGTGACAAAATAAAAAAAACTTAATGTCTACACCTATAAATGCCAAAGCCCTTAGTCACTTACTGACCTACTCACTCATCACTAATTTTCCCACTTCACAAGTATCTACAAGGCTGCAAGTTGACATTGTTATTTCCCATCACATCCTTGAGAATCCTAAGTACTTTGCACCGTCCTACATTTTTTGGTTCATATGATATCGCCATCAAATGCAAGATCCCACCAGGGGCACGTCGGGGTCTTCACAAGAACCTACAGATCTGAAACTTGGCTCCTTAATTCAGTATCATGTCCTGGAAAAAAGTAACTGCTACTCACTTTCCCAAGTTCAATGGTTCGTTTAATATCAACATTGAACGCAAAACCCCTCTAGTGTCAAACTGTGGTCTTTCCGAGTACCTACAAGGCAAAAACTTTGCACTGTAATTACCTACCATGCACTTGAAAAAACAGGGCAAAATAGTTCTCGCTATCCTACATTCGATTGATTGTTCACTAATGCCATGAAACACAACACCTCAGATGGATTGTGGTTTGCGTGAGTACCTACAAAGCTGGAACTTGGCTGAGTCATTCCTTATCATCTCCTCGAAAAACATACCGATAAACTCACGTAAGAAAGCAACTGTGTGGGCACAGTTACACAACTTACACTCTATTAATACCACATATTCATTTCAGATCTTTAATTGCCACAAACCTCACTCTATAATAAAACGTTCATTTCAAGTCATCACTCTTTAAAAGACAAATGCGTCAATACAAATATACAAAATTATATCAAATTAACACACCAGCAGTGAATGCACATCTTTCCATAGAATATAACTCAATATTTTGCATGCTTTTGCAAGCTGTCAAATGTTTGTCAAACGTGAATTGTCGTGCTGGTGAAGGTCCAGTGATTTTATTTAGATTTGGCATACGTAGAACACTGTTTTTGATAATTCTCTATCTTGTTTTAACTTGATGTCTGATTGATTTATTATATTGTTCCACTCCAAGATGGTTTGTTTTACTATCAGTGTGGCTCTAGATATTGAGAGAAAATAGGACCACATTCCAAATGCAAATTCCAATCAACTCCAGATGCTTTGATAGTGCGTGTGCATGAATGAACCATGTAATGACATACGACTGCATGAGACGCTATTAAACAGCTAATGGTCAAATACATCTTCTGGAAAGCCCTACATTTTTTAAGTTTTGTCTCTTATTGGACCGAGCTTCCATTCCACACCGTAATCTCAGTCATTGTTTCATTTTCCATCTACTGCGCTCAAGAACTAGGTCAAAGCAACAGAAATGGATTGAAAAATGGAGGCAGAAAAAGCCTGAAACAGAAAAGAACCCCTGCCGAAAAACCTATTCATGGAAGAAAAAATAAATAAATTTGATTGGTGCTGCAATCAAAAGAGTATCAGTCTGTGAATGTGCTGTGATAAAGCTCACTGTCAATGAATCTTTAAAACTGAATTCTTAACTGTTTATTTTAGAAACCGATGCTTAACGCTGTGCAGAAAGTTAGGGGAGAAAAGTTGCTGTTACGAACAACCTTTTTAGGCTCATCTGGTTTTTAAACATGCTGGCTGATAGATTTTGACCCGTGCTAGGGATTCCCAACCATTTTAGAAACATGGCTTGGTCTACAGCCCACAACAATTTTGATGTGCCATGTGTGGGCAGAAAAGGGTACTGAGAAAGCAGAGCTGGCAATGTTATTATTATCTCGGTGACCATAAAATAAAATAAGTTATTATAAAAGTTCATTTTTTAATAATCTGCAGAACTTTATGTGGTGTTTGGATCTTCGTTCATGCTTTATTATAGGCTGCAAACATACTTGTGTATGTGTGTCTATTTCATGTTGTACAGCCCAAAATATGATTAGACACATATTGTAGATACAATTTGGTCATTCATTTTCATGTGACATTTTCATGGGTAAGGACTGGAGATACAGATTTGAATCCCAATCTGGGTGGAGTATCTATTTTCTCCCGTTTCCTACCACAGTCAAAAAAACATGGATTTAAGGTGAACTGGCTGTAAATTGCCTCAATCTAAATTGCCCCTATGTATTGTGTGTGTGTGTGTGTGTGTGTGTGTGTGTGTGTTTGACTGTTTGCCACGCTATTGCTTGGCAGCCTGTCCTGGGTGTATCTGGCCAATGCCCAAAACGTTCTCCCCTAGATAGACAAGGTGAGGCCCTCCTGTGACCCTAGTATAGGATTTAGTGGTCAAGATAATGAAATAAGATATCATGTTTAGGCGTTATGTCTAGAAACTCGGTAGTTAAGGCAAAGATTTGGTTCGGTCCTAATAAAACAAATTAAACTCTTGACTCTAAAGTCCATATAATATATAAAACAGGACTGGGTAGATAGAGTATGTATCTTTATTTCAGTAGGTTTAGTGCAGTGATATGTCTAAGGCTTGGTCACGTCTTCATGAAGTGACTGTAATATTTCCACAATGCATAATTTCATGACAGAGTTTGTGTATCTTTCAGTTTGTTCGTTCAATATTGATATATTAATTTGGCAAAACAGTAAAAAATGAAAATCAATAATACTATTCGGTCCATGTCTATTTTAGTACCATGGATAAATATTAGAATAAAAATAAATCACAGTACCATATATCTGTAAGAACATAAGGTAGACCTCAGGGGTCGACCAAGGTAAAATCAGTGGGGCTTGATTATCTTTATGCAGAGACGAGGAGCAGACACTCCTTCTCCCACTGCTAATGAAAATCAAGCCATGGGGTAAAATTTTTAAGTAGATTAAATAGCTAGGACTGGCTCATTAATTGCTCTTTGTAAAATGTAATTACTACACAATTTATGATTAAAATTTCAAGATAAATAGTGTAATCAATCAGTCAGTGTTAAAGTTGTGCATGACATCATGTTCAGGCCTCAGTGCAGGTACAATGTCAAATGTGTGCAAAAGTAATTTGTGGTAGTCTACTAAATTTCTACAGGGCTTCCAATCATATCTGCAAAAGGTTAGGGCAGCAAGATTTAGAATTCCTAGAAATTAGCTTTAGTAGCATTGTTGTAGATCACATGACGAAAAACAATAAAGTGTAAATGAATATATGTATATTTATATACATACATACAGCGGGTGAAATACATATTGAACACATAACCATTTTTCTCAATAAATATATTTCTAGAGAGGCTACTGACATGAAATTTTCACCAGATGTCGGTAACAACCCAAGTAATCCATACATACAGTAATTCAAACCAAACCTGTCCATAAATTGAATTATGTAATATTATGTGGAATGGCACAGGGAAAAAGTATTGAACACGTGAAGAAAGGGAGGTGCAAAAAAGCATAGAAAACCAAGACACCAGCTGAATTATCTCAATAATTAGAAAGCAATCCTGCCCCTTGTCAGTGCTAATTAATATCAGCTGGTTAAGTCCCAAATTATGGCCTGGTATTACACAAGACACAGTTCATGATGGGTAAAAGTAAGAGCTCTCTCAAGACCTTCACAACCTTATCAAAACATCAGCCAGAAAGGATGCAAACAAAGAAAAGATGTGTGGTCACCACCTGTAGAAGCACTCCTTTATAGGGGTTGTCTTGCTAAGTGCCTCTCATTTCTACCTGTTGTCTGTTCCATTTGCACAACAGCAAGTGAAATTGATTCACGATCAGTGTTGTTTCCGAACTGGACAGGTTTATTTCACAGAATTGGGGTTGACTTGGAGTTACATTGTTTTGTTTAGGTGTTCCCTTTGATTTTTTTCAGCTGTCATTATAAATGATACAACCCATGGATTGCCATGAAATAGGCTAAATGTGCTGAAATGGTGTGAAACACAAACAACCAATTCAGAGAACGTTGCAGTAATCAATTCAGCCTAGTGATGGTTTGGCACTCTGGATGTATCTCCCCAGTGCCCAAATTGTCCTCGCTGGATGGGCACCCAAGTATAGAATTAAGCAGAAAATAATAGATGGATAAATTAATTATCATTTTACAGCAATTGTTAAAGTATTTGCAAGTATAAAAAACCCTTTATTTTTCTTACCTATTTTCACTTAAATTCATTAAACTTAAATACATGCACAATACAAGCATTTCTTTTATAATAATATGTCCTTGGTTCTTTTTAAACCCTTAATCAATCTCTGCAGTCTCTGTTTGATACCCAGAATTCAAACACTTTCAAGGACGAGCTTCTTGACAGCCAGTTTCATCCCGGAATTTGGCTCTTGCCAGCCGCTTTTCTGATTATCAATCAACAGAGACTTCCCCGTTTTCATCTTCAGTTGATGTTGCTTTTCTTTTTATGCGCATGAATTTCTCCTTTGATCGTGGTGATTAAACGTGATTGCAAGATTATTGTAATTTTTTGCTTCCCCATGTGTTTATAGTGTTCTGAAGACTTGCCAAGTGTTTGGATTAATTAGATGTGTTCATTCCCTGACATCGTCCTCTAGGACGACACTTTATCTGTTTATTAAAGCAGAGTAAAGCAATCTGCTCTGGAAAATATGAAGCATGCCTGGCTCTCCCCCTATTTCTTTCGTCTCTCCAGCGCTTTGCACCAAAGTAATTGAGCAATTAACAGTGATTGATTCATTGCCAGGAAAGAGTGAGGGACCATGGGAGAGAAGGGGAAAAGGTCCGGGGATATGGATGGAATCTTTACAGTAGCATCTAATTAGCTGGAGTAATGATTAAACACTAGTCATTTATCTGTTGACTTCAGAGCTGGTTAAGCATATGCCCTTTTCCCAACTGTGTCCCTAACAGATGTTCTAATGCACAGCAATAGAGGACAGGCTGCATTTGTTAGCTGCTATTTTACCCTAAAAAAAAGTGTCTGCAACATTTAAATATTACTTATTCTGAGATTTTTTTTGAGGGGGGGGGGGGGGGGATAGTTTAACAAACAAAAATTTAAAAAATACAATCATATCACCTAAATATAAGTTTCCTCTGCACTCAATAGCGCTAACCACTGGACCACCAATCACAGGTGTTGCTGCTTAGAGCACATAGATGTGGTGAGTCCTCTTGAGCCACTTCTTGGTGATGGATGAAGATGGATGAAGTGATCTATTTTGCCTACAGTGCATTAGATTATATTAGCTTCTTTAGCAGAAGCTTTTATTCAAAGCGACTTAAAAGTATCCCAACTGGATAGTTGGAGTTAGAACATTGGTTTGATTTAGCATCGCTGGAGCAATGAGGGTTAAGGATCTTGCTCAAGTATCCACATTGGTAACTTTAGTGGACTTGGGATTTGAACCTACAGCTTTCAGATTGATAGCCCAACACCCTAAGCAAAGAACTATGCTCAGATGAATTGGATCTTCATATTTAGCCCTTCCGTGCAGTGAAACACACACATGGAGTACACACACTGAGTGAATTGAGCACTTGTCTGGAGCGGTGGGCAGCCCTGCACGTATTTATAAGACTAAAAACATTAGGTATGTGTTTATGGTCAGTACAGGTAAAGTAATACAATGTAGTGACCAGAAAGTCTGGTCACACACATACACTTACAAACATGCACAATGTCATTCCAAGTCGGTGCTTATGTAGGAGTTTTTGAGTATCAATATTACTTGTTGTAATATCAATTTGAGTTCTCCTCCGTGTCCCAATGCCAAAAACGAACGTTGGGAAAACGGTCGAAGGATATCTGCGTGATCAAAT
>JAOUQT010326381.1:0-24566 GCA_025769995.1 Xyliphius kryptos
GTTTAATTTGAAATTAACAGTTATTTAAAAAACACACATTGTGTCTCCATGTGATTCGCTCTGCATACTCTAAACACCCGCCACGTACTCCGCCCCGACAAGAAAACAATACAGAATGGGAAGTTTTATTGACATCATCAGGGAATCTCTCACCTTCTGAGAGCAAAGCACAATAAAAAGCCTGCACTGAAACACAGCCGTCTCTTCTAAACAGATTTTTCATTAACTGTGCTCTGTGGCTGTGGGGCGACAAGCGGCAGGCAGACAGACGGTTGTGCAGCGGGCAGAGGGGTACGGCTATAAAGCACAACGCGGTTGGAGACGTGCAAAAGATTTGATTTGAGGTCCCCCAAGTCCATAAGTGCATTTGAGACTTATTTAGCAGCGAGGACAGTGGCACACAGGTTCCGTCGGCCCGACGACCGTATGATTTCACCGTAATGAAAACAGTCGAGGAAAAACAAGGACATCAATGGATCTGTTGGTTTCCTGCCTGAAGCAGCTCCTTTGTGCTTAGTCTATTTTCTGCTGAAGGATAGGAGAGCACTTTTTGCCGCCGCGTTCCACACGAAGCAGTAATAACACAGTCGTTACTTACAATGTACAGTAAACTGATGGACCAGGAGTGTTTAATCGAATCTGTGCATTTGGCATTTAGCCCTCCAGACTCCACTCAGCTCCAGGGTTCTTGGGTTGATGCTCACAAGGTGTAGAAAATTATGCAAGTTACCTATTTTTTTCTACAACTGCCCCAAAAACTTTTTGATGGGTAGATTAGACTTGATAAACTTCCCCTATAGTAGGCAGTGTCCCTGTTCATGGTCCCTATTCGGTAGCGTCCCATCCGGAGTGAAGCACCTTAGTATTTCCTTGCTGCATTTTTTTCGTTTCATTATTGTCTCTTTTCATCCACAGTGCCTGGCGCACCCCCACGACGCGTGGAGGTGGAGGTGCTCAATTCCACCGCTGTGAAGGTGATGTGGCGCTCTCTGTTGCCGGGGCGACAGAATGGCCAGATAAGGGGTTACCAAGTGCACTATGTGCGCGTGGAGAATGACGAAGCACGTGGCCTCCCGCTCATCAAAGACGTCATGCTGGCCGATGCCCAGGTACGTGATTCCTTACCCACAATCCCCCTGTCTCTGTCCTCACATTGATTATGGATACAGATGAGATGTTCCCCATGACCCTTCAGGGGAGGTTCGGGCGCTGGGCAGATACACCCAGGACAGAGCACCAATCCATCGCCGGGCCCACACCCATGTTTGTATAGAACGTCGCGCATCCAATTCATCTTATTTTTTTAACTCTGGAAACCAGAGATTAGAACATAAAAACCTCCCTTATTGAGTTTGGAACCTGGATCCTCAGCACTGAGAGGCAGACTTGCTAAACTCTACACCATGCCACCCCTATTCTCACTGATGGAAAATATATATATATAAATAATTAATTAACCTCCAGGATCAGCGATGGATTGGCGTCCTGTCCTGGGTGTATCTGCCCAGCACCCAAGATTTTTCCCCTGAATGTGCATGGGGAACCCCACCACGACCCCAGTACAGGATTAAGTGAAAGATAATTAATGACTAACCTCAGGATTGCTTTTCAGACTGTATGCTCTCAACTTAGTGAGACTGCTTTAGGTGTACATGTGTACATTTATGCCAATGGTCCAGTGTTGGGACACCTTCTATTTCCATTAAGTTTGTATTGTGGGTCCTTGAGCAAGGCTCTTTACTGTCATTGCTCCAGGGGGCGGACCCTTGGCTCTGACCCCAACCATCAAGTTGGTATACTGTAAGTCACTTTGGATAAAATCATCTGTGAAATAAAGAACTTTTTGTGACACTTTCATCATGTGTCAATATGATAATCAGTACAACACAACGAACATACCAAACCTGCGGGTGTTTGCAAAGAAAGCAGGTTTAAGGGTCTTCCTCCACCTGAAAGCCTCCACCCAACCAGCTCGAAACCGCACACTTACGGCGCTTCAGTGGAAATTAATGACAGTGAGTCGTCGTAAAATATATTTATGGAAAGTTAATGTCTACATTATGAGAACTGAATGTAAAGTGAACTGGTCTGAGGCAAAAGTGCCCGCTGGATAAAGTACAGATGCACGATGGGAGAATAAACGACGGGCTGTTCCCATCCACGCTTGTTGTGTCCTCCTGTATTCCTCCTGACCTACTTTTCCTGCCCACTTCGGAGTGTCTCGCCTCAGTGCCACTCGCTTTCTGTCTTTTCATGCGCCTCTTTCTCTGTATGTCTCCCTCTCTTTTCCTGAAATTGCTTTCCCCCCCGTGCTCTCCTCTGGGGGAATCAGTGGGAAATGGACGATACGGCCGAATACGTGAGTACGCCGCCGGCGTCACGTGGATATGTAGCGCATGTGGCATTGCATCACTTCCTGCAGATGGGTCACTGAGTGGGGAGATGAGTCATGTCTGGCAAACGCACTGTACTTTGAACCGTACTTTCATCCAATAACACTGAGCGTGGTGCCAGTATGCATGTACCCCCAGACGGGTGACCCCCAGGGGCTGATGCAACTCCACACGCTGATTAATCACTGTGCGTTTGTGATGTACTTGGTATTGCAGTGTTGTGTGAGTTTGCTTAAGAACAGTTTGAATTCATCTGTTTTATGTCTTTGTGTGCGTGTGTGTGTGTGTGTGTGTGCACGTGTGTGTGTAGCAGTAACCTGTAACCGAACTACATGAGTCCTGTTTGTTCCATGATTTAGTTCAGTTTACTGTAAAAACGCAAATACTCTCACGATCTGTTTTCTCTTATTTAACAAGTCTGTTGTGATTTAAATATATTCTATACTATACCTACTCAGTTATATATTATACGCTGTATAAATATACAGAATACGATCAGAATCAGAATACTTTATTGATCCATGAGGAGAAATTGCAGATGTTACAGTTGCTCAGATTGCACAAGTAAAATATATACATACTATATATATATATACATCTTATATATAATAAGAATAAAGTAAAACTTGCTGAAGAATAAAAACACTGGCAAATGCATGCAGTGGTGACCTTTATTGCACAATTTATGATATAACTGTGTTATTGCACCTTTTTGCATTGCACATATTAAAACTCTATACCATATATAATTTGCTCTTGCACAATAAAAAAATGGAAGTGGGGGGGGGGGGGTGCACATACTTTTATTATTTTTTTTACACTGTGAGGAGTTTTAGAGTTTAATGTCCGCTGATAGGAATGAGCTCCTTTGGTGCTTTTGGGTGGAATGAGTCTTTCGCTGAACGTGCTCCTGTGTCTAACCAGTGTGTCATACAGTGAGGCATTGTCCATAATGGCCTTCAGCTTGGACAGCGTCCACCTCTCTGACACTGCCATCAGCGAGTCCAGCTCCACACCCACAACATCACCATCCTTATGATATACTCTACTTACTCAGTTTCATATTGTACACTGTATAAATATATATGATACTAAACTCAGTGCTTATACATAAAGGGTTTGCATGTTGACAACAGTAAAGCAGGGTGGTGGGGAAGTGGATCTGTGGGTGGCATCACAGGAAAGTGTGTTATTTATGATTAAATGATGTACACTGTAACAGACTGTAAGGGCTTTTATTAATGTAAGATGAGGAAAAGTCTCGCGCTCTCTCTCTCTCTCTCTCTCTCATATATTTAGATAAATAAAGTATCGTTAAAATTCAAAAAGTCTCTCTCTCATTACATCTCCACTACTCGTTTTGCAGAGGGCTGGGAGGACAAGCCAGAGGAATTTTCCCTGTAATGAATCAGAATTAGTTTAAAGTCCGGCTGAGGCTCCACATTACGGCCTTCACCATCGATGTATTGATTCGCTTACTTAAGTCCAAAACCAACTAATTTTAGTCTTTAGATGTGGTTCTCAGTGAGGATTAGATTTAAATTAGAATTTCTTTACCGGGTCACTTACAGTTCTGCGTTTATTCAGGTTCTGATTGGGTTCTCCGTGTTCCTTTTTGATGTAGGAGATGGTGATTGGAGGACTGCAGCCGGACACCACATACTCCATCACCGTGGCAGCGTACACCACCAAAGGCGACGGCGCACGCAGTAAACCCAAACTGGTGGTGACCAAGGGGGCAGGTGAGGCACAAATGCACTCATAATTACACTTCCCCTGCAGGCTGCTATCGCTTACCGTCCAACAGAACCTCAGAGGAATATGTGAGGAACCTGCAGAAAACATACTGCAGTCAGTCTGCTGAGCACCTGAACGCTTCCTGTCTTAGCATCCAAGAGTAGATGCACCTGAGATCCTTAATGACTCAGTCATATGGAGAGGATAGTTCATAGACCCTCCTGGGCAAATGGATGTGTTGCTTATCAAACCAAAAGGAGATTTGGGAACTTCTCTCAGTTGTGTGCATGTAAAAGGCAATATTCGAGCTTCCGGTGCTTATACGTGCAAGGTGGAGAAACTACCTGGACAGGTCATCAGACCATACAAACACAAAAACATTCACACATTTAAGTCATAGGAGGAAACACAGGCAAACATGGGGAGAACATGCAAACTCTGACTTGCTCGTTAAGATTTTATATTTTTGACATAAAGTCTACAAGTGCCATCGACTAAAAACCACTACTTAATGACATAATTAATAAAAATGATAACGTGTATACTTCAGTGTGTAGGTTTAGGATACAGCCCTAGCTTCTAAAACCCGAGCTGACAGTTTCTCATTTCTGTAGGTTTGTAATAAAACCCGCTCTGCTGACATCGTCACCTCGCCGTTTTCTCCTCCACTCAGAGCACACAGCTCTAAAGAGTGAATTATAGATATTTAGAGAGACGCCTGTCGTCTGTGTGACGCTCTGCAAGGCTCGGCTTCATTCCGCTGGTCGACTCTGAAAAACACAGACGGCGTGTTTATGAACTGCCGAGGCTTTAGGCTCTTGATATGTCTTGAGTGTGACAGGTGCGCGTATCACAGGTGTCAGCATGTGACGGCTCTACCGCAGCTGCCCGTCAGTTTCTGCACTCATCACACACACACACACACACACACACACACACACACACACACACACACACACACACACACTGTGATGTGGCCTAGCCATAAACTCAGGCTCACATCTCTCCAAGCAGGGTGTGTGTGTGTGTGTGTTCCCCCTCCTTTTCTCATTTCTGAGAGTGTGGAGAAAGAGCTTAAGCAAAATAAATAAATATGTGAGGCGAAACAGAGAGGAGGCAGAAAACGGACTTAGCCCTTGGTGGGTAAAGAGCATCAGGGTCTTTCATGTGACAGCGCGGCAGGTCGGCTCGGCCAATGGGTGCTCAGAGTAAGAACCGCAGGCGCTTTCATGCTTCATATCCGCGGCATTGTGCTGTCAGACTACTTAAGCCTGCGCCTCATCTTTCAAACTCTGATGGAGTCTCCACGGTCTCCACCTCAAACTGCCTCCTGCCTTTCAGAGATAGCCTTCAGCGCCTCTGATGTAAACCAATCACCACTGTTTCACTCCAGCTTTATGGTTTTATGTAAAATCTGCACGTTTACGCTTAAATCTCGTGATCTATAAACACATGAATATTTAACGGCGTGTCCGGCTGCCATCCATAATAAGCAGTTGGATTTCTTAATGTTAACACATTCCATCACGTGTCGGGCGGGGTGAGGGGGAATTCATCACAGGTATTCTGGATGTGATCGGTAATAAAGTCACGCTCGTTATCTCTTGTAGAGTTAGCAGTCAGGTGCAGAACGTGTGGAATGTATATAAAGAAACATATAAAACCACTTCTAAACCATGTGTATATACAGCTCTGGAAAAAATTAAGAGTCCACTGCAAAATGATCAGTTTCTCTGGTTTTATTCTTTATAGGTATAAGTAAAATTGTTCTTTTATTCTATAAACTACTGACATGTCTCCAAAAGTATTGGACCATAGAGGACTGAGTCCAGTTTTCAGCTGTGCTCAACACCTAGTCGTCTAATGGTTAGACAGAGATCTGGAGAGGCGTACAGGTGGCGGGTTGGTGGTGATCTGGGGATGCTTCAGCGAGGCTGGGTAGTCTTTGCGGAGGACGTATAAATCAAGCCACATACAAGGTTGTCCCAGAAAACCACTTGCTTCCTT
The DNA here is from genome assembly GCA_025769995.1 of Xyliphius kryptos. Taxonomy (NCBI): domain Eukaryota; kingdom Metazoa; phylum Chordata; class Actinopteri; order Siluriformes; family Aspredinidae; genus Xyliphius; species Xyliphius kryptos. Next base: position 6,138 of record JAOUQT010326381.1, read on the forward strand.
CTGTTCTGGCAATGTTCCCCAACTCTAAGGACTGTTTTTTCAAGCAGGACGATGCTCCATGCCACACAGTTAGGTCAATTAATGTGTGGATGCAGGGTCACCAGATCAAGACCCTGTCATGGTCATGTCATTTCATACCCTGAAATGTAAGGTATGAAAGACTGATGTAAAGCACGCCAAGACACAAGAAACCTGTGATTTAAAAATCATGGTTATTCCACCAAATATTAATTTCTGAACTATTCCTGAGTTCAAATATTAGTATTGTTGTTCCTGAATAAATATGAACTTGTTTCCATATTTACAGTCTTATTTACATCAAATAAATACAATTTTTTTGCTTGGAATTTTGGAAACGTGATGTCAGTAGTTTATAGAATACATTTATTTATATATTTATATTTATTCATTACACGCAGACTGGCCAATATCAAATATTCATATTCAAATATAATTCTTTTAATTTTTGATGTTCATAACTGACAACTAAAGAAAATCCCAAATTCAGTATTTCAGGAAATTAGAATATTATGAAAAGGCTCAATATTGAAGACACTCTAATCAGCTAATTAACTCAAAACACCTGCAAAGGCCTTTAATTGGTCTCCCAGTCTAGTTCTGTAGGCTACACAATCATGCAGAAGACTGATGACTTGACAGTTGTCCAAAAGATGATCATTGACACCATGCACAAGGAGGTCAAGACACAAAAGCTCATTGCTAAAGAGGCTGGCTATTCAGAGAGCTCTGTGTCCAAGCACATTAATAGAGAGAAGAAGGGAAGGAAAAGATGTGAACCTTTTTCTTGTGGTTTGTTTACAATAATGCCACGCCCTCTCGTACCTAATTGCCTTATGTTTTTGCTTGCCGTATTGAATTCACACCTGTTTGTCTAGCTTCATTTAACTTCCTGCTGATGGACCGTGATGCTGGGCTGTGCGGAACGCACGTTTAGCAGGGTGAAACCACAGAGGAGGTTTTTCCATATAAAGATTAGAGGGCTTTACTGCCACCTTGATCTCTGAGCAAATGTCCCCAGATCGATTCTTTTCATGCTGCACAGCGTCCGAGCAGACCGACGCCACCGTGATTGATCTGTGAACCGTTATTGAGCCTCTGGTGACTGATGTGCGAGCAATCCGACTTCATTCGGCGTTAGTCAGTCAACAGGCAAAATCGTCCTGTCTGTACTTATTTATTTATCGGATTTCTGGCGTGTACGATGACGGGGAAAGGTCAGGGCTTAAAAAGACCGGTGTACGTTTGTTATATTGCTCTATTTCATCTCATCCATCACAGAGTGTACGGAGCTGACAGCTTCCTACATCTGAACTTTTTACTGTAACTGTTTCATTACACTGTGTATCGGACCCAACACTCCCTCAGCGGATCAGAACCACCGTATACTCAGTAACCTGTAGAGTGGAACAGTGTTTTAATGCACTTAAACTCTAAAGGCTGATTGTTTTAATTTACATGTGAACTCAGTTTCATTCACAGTGGATGTCCCACACAGACTGCAGGTCATCTGTAGTTCACTGTGGATTATAATGAACTGTTATTCTCCTTAATTAAATGGTAGCTAATTAACAATCTGCAGCGGTAATTGTTGAGGCACTAGAGCTGAGAATAAGGTTTAAAATTTATTGATTTAAAATAGATTTTCAACACGGTTCTGAGTTTCTCATAATAAATTAATTTGTAATAAATTAAATAAATGACTTTTTTTATTTGCCTGTTCCAAGATCCTTTGTCACACTTTAAGACTTCCCTATAAACATTCTCCCTGCTGGTGATTGTAGGCTTTAACAGATAATATTAAATTATTTTGTGAAAATCAAAGTTTAAAAAATCTGTCCCGTAAATACATAATGGGTATTTTTCATATGAATGTCGTCATGATGTTGAAGCGCTCTTATAATTAATTCATTGTGACATTTTTTATTGTGATTAATTGCATTCATTGTGTCATCACTAATACAGAGGCTTCTGAAAAACTAAGCACCAGCTAATATACAATATTAAAAAATACATAAATGTAGCCTAAAAGTTCCCATACTTGTGATTATCAATGGTTCACCTTCAAATTCAAGGAATATGGCTTAAAAGAATATAATTTAGACATGTCTCGCAGTCTTCAGAGTTTGTACATCATACCTGAAATTAAACCAGATAAACTGAATGTGCAAAATGGTGTGTAGTTTTTGGCTTCATTGATTCTGTGTACAGTGGGACCCCCGGTGCACAAATGACCCAAAAGGCTTTATTACAGACAGCATTAACATTTAAAATGCTTCTGTTTGGTTGATGGAACTTGCCAAAAGTCCTGCTCCTCTCTCATGGCCTTCGCTCTCTTTCTGCGACATATAAAGGCTGCCGCACTACTGTAACCGCATGGGTTTTTTACCAGTCAGAATTCCCAGTTCTGATGACTGAGTCAGATTGGCCTTTACTGTTTGCGGCCTTTTCTGCCTCTGGCTCAAATCTAAACTGCTGAATGTCTTATTAAAGACAGTTTCTCCCACAGTCACTGCAGATTCATCCTCTTTATCTATTTGAAATATATCTTCGGAATCTGACTAACAAGCACTGAAAAATTCCCAGTCCAAGTCATTATCCCTGGCATTTGATAGCGCAGTTATTTAATGTATTCCATCAGTGCTGTCACGTGGTAATTTCCTGGAATTTCCGGAGCAACCTCAGACTTTTTCATCAATTTACTTGAACTACTCAATTTTTAGTGTAAACTAAATATGTTTTTAAAATTTTATATTCATGTTTACATTTAAGAAGCTAAAATAATCTGAAATCTTCAGGGTGGTCCATTAGGTGGTGTTTAGCCTTTAAACAACAGATGAACAAACATGAGCTGTACTGTACCCAGAAATGTGTTGATTAAGTTCCCCTGCAATATCTTAATCTCCTCCATCTTGACGTCCCATGGTGCCAGACATGTCTCTGTTTTATTACCCGATGTAACAAGGGGCCTCGGAATTCTAAGGAGAATCAGATGGACTTTAAAGTGAAGGTAGAATAACAAATGGTCATGACTGGAAGGGGGAGGCACCTAACAGACCTCTGACATTCTTGAAGCCTCTCTGCCTCTTTCCTCTTGCTGGAAATGAGAAGGGCAGTTAGAGAGCTGCAAAATTAGAGGGCAGGAGAGGAAGGAAATGAAAACGAAACCCAATCCTTTCTCAATCAGCGGCCGTGTGTCAACAGCGGTTATTAATGCGTGCTGTGATGGGAAACGTGCCTGAGGCCTCGGATTGCGGGATTGAGCGGGGTACGTGTAAGGCTGAAGTGGACTCTGTGTGTGTCGTCGCAATCACATGGACGCTGACCCCCATCGTCCTCACTTTGCACTGTCTAGAGGCGGTGTTCCAACTTCTGTCCTATCCCGATACTTATATTTAGTGCATAAGCTGTAATGAGCCTGGAACGTTATAATGTTTGCTTTATATTTTAATGCATTCATTTAAGTTTGTCACATTTTTTCAACCTTTAGAACGCACCTTTAGATAAACTCGGGTGTTGACCTTTAAACCGTCCGAGTGAGGCGCTTTTTAAAATGAAGTGTAAACAGGACCAGCGCTGAACTAACAGCTGCACGGCTAAATCATCTTATGCCCTGCGGCACCCTCCTGTACAGCAAGCGCTTCATAACTAATGATGGCATGCAGCCACAAACGCTCTGCCAACATGACACCAGAATGTTGAGTTTGGCCAAAATGTGAACGTGTAATAGTTTACCTAATTAACTGTGTGTGTGTGTGTGTGTTTGTGTGTGTTTTTGGCTCAGTGCCAGGTCCACCCACCATTTGGGTTCAACAAGACTCTGAGACCTCTGCCATGGTGCGATGGCAGCCTCCTGAATCTTTGTTGCCGGGGATGGAGCTCCTTGGTTACCGCCTCCAATTCGGGCGTAAAGACATCACTCCACTGGCCACGCTGGAATTCGCATCCCATGAACGCTACTTCTCAGTTCCCAGTATGCACCGCGGCGCCACATACATCTTCAAGATCTCGGCCAAGTCGCGCTCCGGGTTCGGCGAAGAGGCCACGCGGGAGCTGAGCTTGGAGGAGGATGCTCCTCAGGGCTACCCGCACATCAGTGACCTCCCCAACGTCACCTGCTGTTCCGTGCACTTCTCCTGGCAGCCTCCGCTCCTCTCTGAGCGCAACGGCGCCATCACGGAATACACGCTGGCCTACCACGAGGCAGGAGCGGGCAGCACGCCCCTGGAACTTCGTTTGCCGGCTTCGGAGCGCAGCTTCACTCTGAACAGCCTGAAACCCAACTCAGTATACGACGTGAAAATTCGTGCGCATACCAGTGTAGGTCCCGGGCCGTTCAGCCCGCCTGTCCAGTATCGCACGGTGGCCATCGATACAGGTAGGTCTCGCTTTCCTCACTTTCTGTCTGGCCCAGCTTGTGTGATATATGCCCCCCCCCTAACAAATATCAGGACAGCACATCTCGTCACTGAATCCAATCCGAGCACCTTCCTACACCACGATTTCGTTAAGCTAACAAGGTAAATCAAGGTAAAAGGCAAGTCAGCAAGTTAAGTCAGTCAGTTTTAAAAAGGAGGAGCTCCGAATCTGCGAGGTAAGTGTCGGATGGTCAGACCCACTCAGAACACGAACCCGTTTAGTCACCCCCAACCCCCCTCGTACACCCAGGTAGAAGATGTCAGGAAAGTTGGAATAGCAGGTTTTTGATGCAGGATTTGTTTTATTTTCTTGTTTGTTTGTTTTTTTTCTTCTTCTTTGATTTTTTATTGAGACTCCACCCCTCTCTTTCCTGTTCTGTTTTTTGTTTTGGCATGGATCCCCCAGATGCACTGCTAATGATCATGGGCATGCTGTGTTTCAAGCCTGCCTGAATTAGTGTAACCGCGCCAACCCAGCGCCACACAAATGGGTCAATGGGGACAAACCAGCCTCACGCCCTTAAACCTGTCGAAGCGCTTTGGGTCGGCCCGGTCCACAGCAAGGCCTGTGTGTTTTTCATTATGTCTTTCATGGGTCTTTGTCACCTGGTTTGAGTCCACTGGTCGTGTCCTGTTTAATTTCTAACCAAGCACCCTTGTTTCACCTCCTTGCAGCAACCGCGGCACCTCCCACTTGTCAGGAAACGGAAAGAACAGTCCTCAATGTTCTGTCTGTCGTCTTTTCTGATCATTTTACTAAAGCAGCTGCCCGTCTCTTTTTGCTCTTCTTTTGGTTCCTAGACGTTCCCAAGAACTTCACCGTCAGGTTGGCCACCAAGACGACGGTCCTGCTGGGGTGGAAGTTCTCCGACAGCCGCTTCCCTCATCGCTGCATGGTGAGACCAGAACAAAGCTTTAGTCCAGTCATCCATTATCTTCCACTTAGTTCTATACAAGGGGACGTTTTTGGGCACGGGGTAAATACACCCAGGACAGGGCGCCAATAATCGCTGGGTACACACACACACACACACACTATATAGGGGCAACTTAACGCATCCATTTCACATCGAATGTTTTTGAACTGTGAGAGGAAACCAAGAACCCGGAGAAAGCCCACATAGACACAGGGAGAACATGGAGACTCCACTAATAAGATTTTAATTTACTCGTAAAAATCCCAACTGGAAGAAATAAATCTTATTTATGTAATGTGATTATGACAAAGATGATAAAAAGAAAAAAAGATATGCCACGTAAAACATGTCAAACCGATCAGAGTGTCAGCGTGCTGTCGAAGCTTAAGGGGTTAATTAGGACACTTTGATACAGGTGGAGACACTCAACAACAACAAATCATTTGTAGTGACTAAATATTTTTTTGACAAATTTTCTACAGCACACCTAACAATCCAGTGTGCCGCAACACAGAGGTTGAAAATCACTGCTGTAGAACTTCCACACTATTTCCTCATGTGTACAGTGTGAAGACGCATCGTAGTTAATACGTTTGAATTATCTGATTATTGTCAAGTTTTGTTACGTAACTGTGTTTACGGAACGCGGTCTCAGAGGATTCCTGGCAGATTGTGCAGCCCGTTTCAGCATTACAGTGTGCAGCTGATTCCTGTCTGTGTTTGCAGTTAGTGTCTTCCATCATATCCTAAGTCGTAGCCTGTGTCATAGCCGGAGTCATTACGTGCTGTGAGCGATCTGATGCCAGAGTGATTACAACACGACAAACCAGACGAGATTCTGGAGCTGCATTTACTTTTACAGAACGAAACCCAAAGCAGAAGCTGAGATTTTATTTTCCGCTGTCTGTACATGCTGCATGATGATAATAATATGCAAATAAGTTACAGTGGGTGAGTCGAAGGGAAGCATTCGTGCGATCATCTGAAAATCTTCCTTTTTGATTTCAGGCTGCCTCTAACACACTTCTGCACATCTGGGCTTCAATTCTGTAAACTGTTCTTAACGTTTTCTTTTCTCTCAGATTGAGTACAACAGACAGAAAGTGGACATCGACGCCCGATCAACCAAAACCCTCATCACTGACCTGCGACCCAACAGCACCTACGAGCTCCACATCACCTGCCAGGACAGCGGGGACGGCCGGGTCAAACACCAGGTCGTGGCCCGAACAGCGCCCCCTATTCTCAACCACAAGCCAGAGCTGGATATTAGAAGAGAACCGGACAACACGTTCAATATCGTCCTTCCTAAACTCGAGACCAAGGACGTCAGGTGTGTTTTAATTTAACTACTGAAATAAAAATAGCCCAGATTTTGTGACACAAAATGTAATTTCCTAGTTACTGATGTCATTTTTGGTTTTGTATTTCAGATCTGTTTACGTGGTTGTGGTTCCACTAAAGAAAGGCAGGGGGCCCATCAGGCACATTAAGAGCCCAGATGAAATTGACCTGGAGGAGGTGAGCAACCACATTCCCCTTCGTTTATTTAAAAGGCGGGGTTTGCCGTGTGGAGTATATCTCAACGCTAGGAAAACACACGGAAGCACTAAAGGCAGTTCAGCAGTCACACATGCGGACAACTTAACACTCGAGTTCAGACGGAGGGAAGAAACCCACTGAGAGAACATGCAAATGAGCCCTGGTTCAGCATCTCTGATTCACTAGTTCAGTATCACTGGTGCCGGGAAAACACAGGGAAGCACCAGGAACAACTCAGCAGTCACACATGGGACAACTTAACACTTCAGTTCAGACGGAGGGAAGAAATCCACAAAGAGCCACTGGGAATTAAACCCAGGACCTTCCTCCTGCATGGTTACGCAGATTCCAGTTCCATTTCAGTCAGTTCCAAGTAGAATATCATTAAAGATAAGTGGGATGTAAGATCTAGTCCTCGTTCTGACCTGCACTCAGCTCTACTGTGAGCAGAGAACACAGGAATCATCTTCCTGAGTGTAGATTATTCAGATTATTGCATAGTGCTATAAATGATGGTGACTCTGTGGCATCAGCTCCACTGTAGATCTAAATCTGAAATCTATTCCAGTTCTTAAGTGTCTATATCCAACTCCGCCATGAGCCACCTTTTCATCCCGCCTCTGAAAGCCTGCTCGAGCATTTCTGCAGCGTTCCCTCAGGCCGTATCTAAAACAGAGCGGGAGCTCCTCTCTCCTCCTCATCGGTTGCTCAACCTTGAGCCATGACCGCCACAAGCATATCGGCCGCGGGATTATTTTTGTGTGTGCGCTGCAGAGTGGATGACTCATTTCGTTCTCGCCTGGGCGCGGCGCCAGTAAATGTCCCGTTGACTTCAGAACAGAGGGAGAATTAAGATGAAGGGGCTTTTAAATACATTGTCAGGTTGGTTCTTTATTGGACGGAGCGCTCCGATGGCCCGCAGAGATGACGCGCCTCTCCTCGGGCTTCTCGGCGGCTTATCCTTCGGATCTCCTGATTCCTCGCTCTCCTCTCTCATCCTTAGTTGTTAAAAGACAGCAGCATCAGGCAGCGACACATGCGCACGGCACGCCAGCTGCGCCAGGGAGATATGAAGAAGCCATACATCGCTGCGGGGTTCAAACCCAACGCCATGCCCTCCACCTTCTCCTTGGGGAACCAGTTGGTTTACAATGGCTTTGAGAACCGAGCTCTAGAACCGGGCCAGGAGTACATCTTCTTCGTCCTGGTCGAGCTGAACTCTACAGGCACGGTGAGTGAGATCACTCACCTGCAGGGGGCACTGCAGTCTCCACACAGTATTAAAGATACAGACATGAAATAAAGTTTTATAATCATAGGGTTTGTCCCCAATAATTTGTTCATTAAGATGTGTTTGTGCGTGTCTGTAGAAAATGTTTGCATCCAGCCCGTACTCTGATCCCATTACGGGTCCCGACGTGGACCCGCAGCCCATAGAGCCTGGTGGAGACGGTCTCATCTGGGTGGTGGGACCCGTGCTGGCTGTTGTTTTCATCATCTGCATCGTCATCGCAATCCTGCTGTATAAAAAGTAAGGGACTCACAGTGTTTTAGACTTTAATTAGTACCTCCCACGATGCCATGAACCTGTGTGCCAACCAGCAGCATGTTCTCTGGTGCTCATGGCAGCTGATTCCATATTCCGGCATGCTGCTGTTAAACAGCTTCCATGTCGGGGCACATATAAAAAATATATTTGCTTTTGAAGGCTAAGCACCAGCGAATATAAAATACCTAATTACAGCATATAAGTTCCTAACTTGTGACTATCGATGATCAGAATTATTTTAATTAATATAAGACTTTATTTAGCCACACCCCACAGACTTCTGAGTTTGTGTGTTCGTCATACGTGACATACATGGTTAAACCAGATGAGATAAATGTGCAAAATGACAAAATGTTGTGTTGTTTTTGGTGTACAGTGGGACCCCTGTGCCCAAAGGGCCCAAAGATCACAAATAATCAAAAAAGTGGAAAAAATGTGGCAACTTTAAAAGTGCACTTTGAAAAGACCCAGCCACTTACCCCGTTATTTGTCTCACTTTGTGCCAAACGACTAACAACTATGGGATGTGAGAAGTGGGACTCTAGGGCTGAAACAGGAAAGGGCTTTATTACAGACAGTATTAACACTCAAACTGCCGCTGTTGGATGGATGGAACTCTCCAGAAATCCCGCTCCCGTTTCATGGCTTTCTCTCTTACCGCGGCCGTAATCGTGTGGCTTTTTAACAGTATGGTCATGTAAAGAAGTTAGCAAGAAGTGTTTGAGAGCTGGGTTCCCCACCAATCAGAATTCCTAGTTCTGATGACGGGGTCAGTTTGTGCTTTGATGCTCTCTGGTGCGGTCCCTTCTGAATTACAATCTAAAATAAATCTTCAGGGGGGTCCATTAGGTGGTGCTTAGGATTTAAGGATCAGCAGAGTTCTAACAGTAAACTATGCACATTATTGGGGTAGGCAGCCTGATGTGGGCCATTTAAAAAGTGAAATTTGCCTTAACACGGCTGGCGCACTAACACAAAACTTATCGTTTTAAAATATTAAAACTGAACAATAGGTGGGATAATGGCATCTAGTTTGAGGGCAGGGCAGCATCTCTCGCACCTCGATCCTGATGCCATGTGATGTTGGACAACCAAACAAACCTTTTTACGGCTCTCTTAATGCAGATGAGAGTATCTGACACCTGGTCTGTGAATTTTCCCTCACTGTATTGATTTTTCTCTCCCTTTCTGCTCTCCCTCATACACTCCTTGCCTTCTCTGGAAACAGCAAACCTGACAGGTAAGGCCTCATCGTACTTCATTGCTGTTTTCAGAGGCACACAGAATGTTCCGCCTCAGCATTAAATAAAAGGCTGAGGTTAATTGGAAGTGGGATTCTGTTTGCATGATGCGATGCAGGGTCTCTATGGCTTTCAGCGGGTGTGGTTGAGTTTTTGGTGGGGTGCGGGTCGTGTACGTGAGCGTTGTTGGTTCATGAGTTTAGAATTCTAAACTCTTCTGTTTCTGCTTTTGGTTCTCCAAGCAGCAAACGTAAAGAATCCGAGCCCCGCACCAAATGTCTGCTGAACAACGCTGAGATCACGCCGCACCACCCCACCGACCCTGTGGAGATGAGACGCATCAACTTTCAGACTCCAGGTAGATGCCTATACACACGGGCTCCACCCATCCACACACTTTACAGAACGTACAGTTTGATCTGCTGTGGTTTATTATTTAGTTTTCACAGCAGGTGAGTGTTTACAGCCACAACATGAATGTCACTTATTTAAAATACTTTTAATTAATGTAAATCAGGACCTTTGTCAGATTTCAGGTTCCTGTGATGATGCGATTGTTTCAGTGATCGTCCTGAACTGAACTGAGTATTTTTCAGCTTTGAATTTGTATTCCCTTCTGTGTATAACCCAGCACAGGGTTCGAGCTCAAGGTCCAAGCGTAGGATTTGAGCATAGGATCTGAGTTCAAGTTCAAGTAATTTATTTATATTGGCTTTTTACAACAGTGTGTCGTCACAAAGCAGCTTTACAGAGTGTAGGGTTTAAGCACAGGGTCCGAGTGTAAGGTTTGTGCACAGCATCTGAGCGTGTAGGGTTCAAGCTTAGGGTCCGAGTGCAGGGAGTGAGCTTAATGTCCGAGCATAGGATCTGAGTGTAGGGTTAAGCAGAGGGTCTGAGCTTATAGGGTTCAAGCACAGGGTCCCGAGCATAGGGTTCGAGCAGTGTCTTAAGCACAGGGTCTGAGCATGTAGGGTCCAAGCTCAGGGTCCAAATGCAGGGTCCCTTGGTGCAGAGAAGTGGCAACTGGCGCTTGGTTTAAAAAAAAAAATTTTTTTAAATGAAAACACATCGTTGGGTATGTTAATTTTCTATAAGCCCTCCTGTATGATGTACAGTATACATCCATCCAGCACTGCGTTTGTTATCCGCTGCAGTTCTACACTGCTGAAGCTGTAGACAGCCTTCATCTCGGAATTAGACAAGTCAGACTTAAAAGCAATTTCAGAAGCTCTTTATTTAAGCCCAACATAAGATGAACTTTTGTCAGGTTTCTCCGTTTAAAGGACGTTTCTCCTCTTTTTATTTTCCTCGGCTTCCTCGCTAAACCTTCTCTGACATTTCATCTATTCTCGCTTAAGAACCTGCCGCATGTGCGGCCGCCCCGTCTGTCTCTCTCTATACGTCTGTCTCACACCGCCCTTGTTTCTCTCTTTATCTTCCTCATCCTTCGTCACTCTCCGTCCATCAGTGGCTCTCATTTCCATCATACCATCACTGAAGCTCGTTCACCGGACTCCCTCGTCCCCTTTACCGAGATAAGAACAGTGCGAGGTGAAGACAGACGAAAGCAAAACCTCCTCCGGCGCAGTCATCCTCAGTAATCACCCCTCCATCCGGCGCTCTCGTTCTAATGGTTAGAAAATGAGCGGCGTGCACTTTCATCTTCTTTACCCTTTTATTTTCTTCAGCGCCGTCCCTGCACTTTTTTCTGTCATTAAGAAATAAGGATCTTTTTCTGTAAAGCTTCCCGCCATCCAGATCCCTTCTTTATAAACGAGGGCCATCATTTCTCATGCTGGACGGTGTCTCCTAATACGGAACCATGTCATCATGTTTAATGGACATTTTAAACCAATTAAACCTGCGCTGGATAGTAAATAGTGATCTGTTTAACTCACTTATCAGATCATTAATTGAACATAATTCATGGGTTTTTTAATAAAAACTGGTGTTTGAGGAACTTTTTTTCCTCTTAATGCAAAGAATTTGGCTTAAAAAAAATCAAATTTAGCTAATGCCCCCACAGTTTGTATAAACGTCATACATGATGTAGATGGTGGACAACGTGCCAAGACGTTAAACCAGATGAACTGAAAGCGACTTGCAAGTATACCAACTTGGTTGGGGTCAGAACACAGGGTTGATAAAGCCCCCCTGGAGCAATGAGGGTTAAGGGTCTTGCTCAAGGACCCACAGTGGTAACTTCCTTGGACCTGGGATTTGAACCCACAACCTTCTGGTTGATAGTCTATCACCCTAACCACTGAGCTACCACTCCCTGTCACTATGACAAATGGTGTGGTGTTTTCGGTTGGCTCTTGCCAGACGACTAACACAACTATGGGATACAGAAAGCGGGACTCCCACAACGTCTGGGACAGTAGTTCTCTCATTTGTAAGTCGCTTTGGATTAAAGCATCTGTTCAATACATTTACATTTACATTTAGTTATTTAGCAGATGCTTTTGTCCAAAGCGACTTACAAATATCCCAACTTGGTTGGGATCAGAATACAGGGTTGATACAGGACCCTGAAGGAATGAGGATTAAGGGTCTTGCTCAAGGACCCACATTGGTAACTTCAGTGGACCCGGGATTTGAACCCCCAACCTTTAGATTGAATGTTCAACGCCCTAACCACTGAGCTACCACTCCCACCCACTGAGCTACCACTCCCACTTCAATGTTAATGTAACAGTAAGAAGCTTTATTACAGACAGTATTAACACTTAAACTCCTTTTCATCTATTTGAAAAATATCTTACAAATTTGAAAAACCAGCACTGGAAAATTCACAGTCCACAGTCTTGCTTTGTTATTCAGTGTATTCCACTGGTGACATCACACGATAACTTTTGGGAATTTTCATTATGACATCTGGCATCTGGAATTTACCTAAACTCGTCGATTTACGTAAACTACATAAAGTACAGGCCAAAAATTTGGACACACCTTCTCATTTAATGCATTGTTATTATTTGTATTTTTTTTTTTTATGACTATTTGTGGAGTGTCCTCTCTGGGTCAGGAACGAGCTCTTGCCTCAAGTGGAGGGGTTCCAGTATCTTGGGGTCTTGTTCACGTGTAATGGTAAGATGGAGCGGGAGATTGACAGGTGGATCGGCGCAGGGTCAGCAGTGATGCGGACCCTGTACCGGTCTGTTGTGGTGAAGAAGGAGCTAAGCCACAAGCGACGCTCTTGATTTACCAGTCGGTCTGCGTTCCTACCCTCACCTATGGTCATGAGCTTTGGGTAATGACCGAACGAACGAGATCGCGAGTACAAGCGGCCGAAATGGGTTTCCTCCGCAGGGTATCTGGGCTCTACCTTAGAGATAGGGTGAGAAGCTCGGTCATCCGGGAGGGACTCTACCAGGAGTTGAGCCGCTTCTCCTACGCGTCGAAACGAGCCAGTTGAGGTGGTTCGGGCATCTGGTAAGGACGCCTCCTGAGCGCCTCCCTAGGGAGGTGTTTCAGGCAAGTCCTGCTGGGAGGAGATCTCTGGGAAGACCCAGGACATGCTGGAAATATTATATTCACCTCAGCAGCAGACTTGGTCTTTAAAGACTTTATGATCAGCACTTTGGTTGGTGGTTGAATTTTTGGCATGTTGTGAGAGGTTAGGTTGCATTTCACATGAAAGTCGTGTGTGCTGGGGTTCTTTTTATACACACTTGGGAATGTGTTAATTACATTATTTGTTCCAGGTGATTCTCCAATCTGTGATCTCTTAAATCATTTAAAGACATGACAAGACTTTTGTCTTAACAAAAACAGATGTTATGGGCTTTACCCATAACATCTGTTTCATTTTTCACCCAGTTATTAATGTGAAAGCAATTGAGCATAAAGTGAACCATATAGTATAACAGTTAATTACAAATAAAGTTAAACACTATTTTAAGTCACAATACATTTATGTGACGAGACTTTTGTCAGGGATTGTGTATGTGTGTATATACACATCTGTGTGTTGCACACTGTTGGCATTCTTATTAATTATACTAATTAACCCCAAAAAAAGCAAAAAAATAAATAAAAATTCAGGTGACTATCTAAAAGTTCATTGAGAGAATGCCAACAGTGTGCAAAGCGGTAATCAGAGCAAAGGGAGCTATTTTAAAGACACTAGAACATAAAACATGTTTTCAGTTATTTCACCTTTTTTTGTTAAGTACATAACTCCTCATGTGTTTATTCATAGTTTTGATGCCTTTAGTGAGAATCTACAATGTAAATAGTCGCAAAAATACAGAAAACGCATTGAATAAGAAGGTGTGTCCAAATTTTTGGCCTGTACTGTATTTGCATATATTATTTTGAGTCAGTTCTTTCTTCCATTTCCAGATTTTTCAGGAGCGGTCCAAGAGCTTTTAGATGCTGATGATACTGCATCAGGAACTGATTGGATAATGTGGAGAAACCATCAGTTCTTGATGCATTGCCTTCAGCATGGAACGAGACAACACATGGATGTTAAACATTAAATACAGCAGTTATCAGCGAAGATTCCCAAATATGTTTTCACAAGAACTGCCACACGATGCATAAAAGTGCACTAAAGTGGCTAATGGGCTGGCCTGGTCTAGACAGGTAGCCGAGGTGGAACAGAGTGTTCTGGATGTGTGGTGTTAGTATCAAGGGTAGAGAAGTTATTGATGCACGGAAAAGCATCCAAAATCGGGTGGAAAAAAACAAATTACAGAGCGTGCTAAGATTATGACATACAGATAATTCAGATATTAGTTTAACTCAGTATTGGTTTGCGAGCCACTGACTCTCTAGTCGGTATTACAGTGTTGATTAAAACACCTTTAACTGTGGCGGACTTGGTCAAGAGTGTTTTGCAGTGTCTATTCTTTCTGGTGTTTGCATGTTCTTTTTGTATTTGCATACTTTCTTTCAGAAAATCAGATTTCTGTTTGTGTAAGTCAGTAAATAAGGTACGTAAATGCCTTCAGATCTAAATGTGTTTTGTTTTTTGACTGTTGTTTATAAAATACCATGCAACTTTATTTCTTGTTCCAAAAGTATTATTGTTTGTTTTTTTCTTTTCTTTAACTTTTTTTTATATGTATATTATAATAAATACATTCTATATATCTTTCTTTATCCAGATTCTAAACCTTAGTTTGGTAGATGTTATACACCAACAACTTACTCCTATTCTCCCTGTTTGGGGGGTGCGGGGGGGAGGGGGGGATTTGAGCTGGGATGATGGTGCACCAGTCCATCACTGGCCACACATGCTATACTGTATAGGGAAAATTTAAAGCACCAATTTATGTTGAATCCATGTTTTTTGGACTGTGGGAGGAAGCCGAAGAACCCAGAGGAAACCCTGCGGGCACGGGGAAAACATTGAAGCTCTATTTAGATTGCGATTCAAACCTGGATCTCCAGCGCTTTAGGCAAACGTGCTAACCACTAAGCCGTGCCGCATGTTACATTACATTTGGTCATTTTGCAGACGCTTTTATCCAAATCGACTTACAAGTAAACCAACTTGATTGCTGGAATCAGAACACAGGGTTGATACAGGACCCTGGAGCAATGAGGGTTAAGGGTCTTGCTCAAGGAACCACATTGGGAACTTCACCCTTCAGATTGGTAACCACTAAGCTACCACACAGTTAAACACATTCCATATTCTTCTTATTAAAAAACGCTGTTACAAACAAGCTGTAAACGTTAATAATACATAACATAGTAAACGGGTTAATTAAATCTACACGGTATAAGCATTATTACAACAACTGAGAATTACTATTAGGAAGACTAATATTTTATTTACATATAAAAGATCAGTGCTTTTCAAATGATTTATTTTTCCCCATCAAGAAAAAGGTCTACAGGAAATTGGAAATTGGATTAATGAACACGAGGCACCTCACCAGCTGACTGATTAGGATGGAATGAATATTAAGAGGAAAAGCTGCCCTGCGTACTGCCCTGCTGGAGCTGAAGGAGAAACCGTCAGATATTTTACTGCACAAACTAATGGGAAGCTACACACAAGTAAGTGACTGAACAAAATCGAGACAGCAGTTTTTTACGAAATTTTAACTGGTCAGGTATAGAACAGATGCATGTATTTGTTTTTGCCACAAGTGTTTTCTGACAGTAAGAATAACGATTACAAGAACCTAAAATAAATTAGGAAACAATGCCTTATTATAAAACGGTCCTTAAATCTGATTGACTAGGTCATTTATCCAGCCGTGACTTTATTGACAAAAATGCATACCTCTAAGCGCTTCACATTTGCAGAATTGGTATTATTAAATGGGTACTTCTGGTCCTTAAATCTAATTGGCTTAGCCGCTTGTCTAGACGTGACATTATTCACAATAACTCACACCTCTGACCACTTCACCTATGAATGCGCGATATAAAATATATTGTTTTTTCAAAGTTTTATCATTTTAAAAGGCGTAGCCGTAGGCTTGTGGTTAAGGATCCAGCCCTGCGACCTGAAGGTTCCCAGCTCGATTCCCAGTCCCATCAAATACCATGGCTGAAGTGCACCTAACCCCAATTGCACATGTCCCCAATCTGTCTGTCTGTCTATCGAGGACAAATCCATAGTGTGTAAGTACAGTAGGCAAAATAGTTCACTTTATCACAACTCCATCTTATTTTTATTTGTTTAATGTGAGAATGCTTAACAGTAAGCATGGCCTTTCTATTTTGGACATTTTAATCAGAATTTCTACAAATTAATTTTTTATTTTTTTACCTGTCAGAGGAGATACATGGTGCCATGAATGACTCTCTGAATGACTGAAACATTTCTGATGCTTATAAGCTTGAACTGCAGTCTGCATCATAAGATCTGACAGCTGATGCTGCCTGGACCATGCATAATAAAACATATAATAAACATATAATCTAATATTTATGCAGTGTCATTCATAGACATAATTAATTATTAATGACAAAACTATAACCTAAACCTGTGAAGAGAGCTTATAAGCTTTCATAATTTTCACATTTATGTGCACTTATAAAGTACTTACCAGAAAAAGCATTTGTTAAACACAGAGGTTATAAAGCCGGCCACTGGTCTCCACAAGACGTTAATGAACGGTTAAAATGTACAATTCATAATGCATTATGTCTGTGTTGTAAAACCTTTAGCATATTCTTATGACACTTTATAAGTCTGGTTATAAATGGTGATGTACATTAACATACATTCATAAAAAGTTTTATAAAACATCATAAATACATTATAAAGCTTTAAGAATGTGTGTATAATTTAGCAATAACACTGCAAAAAATCTATAAAAATTGGAAAAGTACCCACAAATCAATAAAAAAGGGACATGAATCAAGTTAAATTATCTGCCAACATAAATAAATGTTGTTAAGATTTTTTAAAACAAAAAAAAATCTTAAAAGTCAAGTGTGTATCTTATTTAAAATTCTATTTCAGTCAAAAACAAGATTTGTTATACATTTTCGAATGTAACTTAAGTGAAGTAACTGTTTTGGAGTGAAGGCACTAGAGGGCGTGCATTATTGGCAATACATTTTGGGATGGAGGTCTTATCAGATCCGACATAAAGACACTATTCTTTCCTGTGATTACATCTTAATGCTTTTATAAAATGGTCACAAACACACTATAAATAAAAAAAACAAGGTTTGATTCATGAATGCTTTTATTGAAAGCAAAATTGTTAATAAACTGGTCTTTTGTGACGTGATCTAGTCCGTTTTTAAAATGAATGCTGATCGCTGAGAAACAGGATTCCGGTTTCTTCAACAATTAAAAACTGCCATCTAGAGTAATGATCAAAATGTATAAATATTAGTTGCAACAGGATTAGTGCTCATCGGGAAATGGGTAACTGTTTAAATTAATCTGTATTTTATGATTTAACATTATAGATTGTATATCACTCATTAATACGAATGTGAATCGCTCAGATGTGTGTGTTTTTGTCAATAACTTCCTGGCTGCTCAGCCAAACAGATTTAATAACCTTTTTCTAAAACATTATAAATACATTGTGTTTATAATGTATAATGAATACCAGATTCATAGAAAGTGGTAACGGATTTTTACAGAAAGATTTGAATTAATGACTGTATGAACCCTAACCCTATACATAGACTTTATGTAAGCAAAAATGTGGATTTAAGGTGAATCGTTGCTTTAAATTGCCCAATAGTCTGTGTGTCCCAAGCCCAGTAAAGTAGAGGGTGAGGGTTGGGTCAGGAAGGGCATTTAACGTCAAAAACACCTGACCCCTGAATTATAAAGGCTAAAACGCCGGGAGAACAAGACTTTAATCAGACAGCATAGTACAATAACCTGAAGATGGAGCCACAGTCTAACTTACACATACATAGAGAGAGAGAGAGAGAGAGAGAGAGAGAGAGACACATATGTACAGTATATAAAAACACATGTATATACTATTATGTATAAAATATATATATTTTTTAATCATAAAATCTCTATCTTAATTCTTTAACCTTAAAACATTTTTATAATTTTAATGTCTATTTTTCTTAATCTTATTCACTTTTCTTGTAATTTATTGTGTTGCTTATTTTTGTATTGCTTTGGCAACATTGTTTTACATACAGTCGTGCCGATAAAGCTACTTTTAATTTTAAGAGAGCGAGAGAGAGACTTGACTTAAAATTACGGCAACGCTTTCTGAATCCGGTATTTATAATGCATTATAATTGCTTTCATAAAGCTTTATAAAGTATCCATAACACTTTAT
>JAOUQT010326389.1:0-13755 GCA_025769995.1 Xyliphius kryptos
TAAGTGCCTCTCATTTCTACCTGTTGTCTGTTCCATTCGCACAACAGCAAGTGAAACTGATACACAATCAGTGTTGACCACTAACTGGACAGGTTGGTTTCACAGAAGTGTGGTTTACTTGGAGTTACATTGTGTTTAAGTGTTCCCGCTATTTTTTTGAGCAGTGTATATATATATATATATATTTTATTTATTTTTATTTTTTTATTTTTTTGTGACTGGCTTTCCTAATTTTAGATTTGCACACTACACTGAAAATATACAGTGCATCATAAAAAAGTAACATTTATGTTATGAAGCTAAAAACTTGTATAAAGTAAGATTAAAGAAAACATATATCATCTATTCCACAATTTAAAAAGTCCCATCAAATAAAACCTTGCCGTAACAATGATGCATGCATTTTGTAGCAGGTTGAAGGTAATAAATATGAAATTTGTTAACATTTACAAAATACAAAGAAAGTGGCCCGTCAAAACATTGGATTTTTTATGGTTTGTATGCATTTTTCTATAATTCAGAGCTAGAGATACAACAAATATTTAATAAGTAAATTAATATTTAATGACTGGGGCGCATGGTGGCTTAGCACGTTCGCCTCTCAGCCCTCGGGATTCTCGGTTCGAATCCCGATCTGGGTGGAGTTTTCATGTTCTCCCTGTGTGGGTTTCCTCCGGGTTCCTCCCACATTTAAAAAAAAAAAAAATGGATTCAAGGTAAAATTGAATGCTTGAATCCCAGAATTTTGCATTTTGTCAAAGGGGTTCAAGAATAAGGTCCGTTTTTCTTTGGTAATGCCATATTCAGGATTGTGGTCTTCAGATAGTAGGTGACAAGATCATGCCACTGTTGTCAAGGCAGAACTACAATAACTTTATATAAAAGAATCTGCTTAATAACTAAATGGCTAAATGTAAATGAGATTCAATAAAATGTTACTATTTCAGTATGCTTGGCACTTCTAGAAATGCAAAAAAGTTTAGTGTAGTGTGCTAATACTCCTGCGTGGAAAGGGCACTCATAAGCTGAGTTAATGCAATTGTAGACGTGGATGGTACAAATCCCCTGGAGAAAGTCCATTTTGAGGTCTAGGACATTTCTCTCTGACCGGGAGTCGATTACCGTAGTGCAGTTGGCTAGAGTCTCTTATGAAGACAGATGCTGAAATGGTAAAAGGATTACAAAGAATGCTAGAAGTGGGGGATATCGTGGTGGCAACAGGAGACCCATAAAAAAACAAACATTTGCCATAAATTGGCTGAAGCTGCCGCAATAAAAGCAAGGACCTGTGTCATAATAAGAACCAAATATGGGATTTAGTAAGCACAGAAACAGGTTTATTCACAGACTTAAATAAATACTGCCATCAAGCCAAGTTCTTGTCGCCGCTCAGATATTTCTCCAGGCTGTAAATTTTGCTCTGGCTTACAAAAGCTGCACACTGATCATTAAAAGAACCTCTGGCAGGTGTGTAGATTATCACCCATCTCCTTTGGTTCTGCCCCCCCTTGGCGACAACCTGCTTGTATGCAATGATTTCTTCAGCACTGGATAAGTGAGTCTACTGGAGTGGAAATACCAATATAGTTACGTGCAGAGTGAAAAATGCCTTGATGTAGCATCAAAAGCAGTTCTCGCTGAAGCAACCTCGACAAGAATGATTAAAAGAATGTATCAAACTCTCTAGAAAACTGTGGTAACTCCTTCTCTCTTAGGAGTTCTACATTCACCCGTCCGTCCATGTAAACCGCTCTGGTTCAGTGAGCGGGAGGGAAGACAAAGAAGGAGAGACATGCCTGAGCAAATGTAGAAAAGCCATCATGGGACTCCAGTGGTGTTCAAACAGCCAAGAAGACTGCATTTCTTTCCTTTATTCCCCGGCAGATTTCTCAGAAGTCAACCTTGCTATCTAAGAGCTATGATTGGATCCTTAAGGTACTTGGGCTCAGATTCATACTTGGCATTACATTCTGTCATGTCACCAGGCACAATGACGAGTCATATGGATGCCGGAAATATTTTAATAAAATCAAATCGGGTAATGCATGGAACGCAGGGCCACCAACGAAGATCAAACAGTCGAACATGAAACGCAAGGCGAGGACAAGTCCGGTTTAGACAACGGAGCGTAACACACAAAAATCCGTACATGTGGGCAGTGTCCAAATAGATTTCGAGCTGCTGTAATAAGAACTTAAGTGGAAAAAGAAATTGGATATATCACTCAAAGCAGAGCGGCATGTAGTGTAAGTAAGAAACTATGATTCAAGACGCCGAGAATAAAGAGCGAGAGTTAAATAAATCAACGGGGTGTGTGATTGGGTGCCAATAATCAAGGGCAGGTGCTAGAATTTAGGGAAAGAAGAACGTGTAGTTCCAGAGGCATAGTGTTTGGAAGTGATGACGGGCGTAAAACTGGTGCGATCATCCAGAATACTTTTCTAAAACAGTGAAAATGGTCCAGCGCGGTATAAAGTGTGGGGCCCTAAAGGGCCTAAGCTGACTTTTAGGGAGCCCAGGAGATCAAATAGGAAAATGAAATATATTTACATTAAATATATACAGACGTATTAATATAAAAGCACAAAATAGATGGTAAAGAACTACTGAACTAACCAGCAGGCATAGAACATCTCTAGATAGGAATACAAAACCGACAGTAGGTCATCTAAACAAAACACGCAGGAGGTTACCAAAGCTATATATATATATATAACACAAACAGACAGGGGCAAACCAAAAAGACCGAAATACACAACAGCGAAGACATCTAATATGCACTATAGAGAACATAGAAAGTCAGAACGGTACAGTTTGGAAGCGTATTCCATTAATGTATAAAAGCTAATACACTACGGAATGGCAGCCAATGCACTACCAAGCTGAAGCCAATACATTTTACATCGTAGACATTAATAGATGAGAGGAAGCCAGTACATTAAAGTATGAGAGTGAATACACTTATTTTTTATTACACTGGTGTGGATTGCAACAGTGCAGAAGGTATTGAAACACTTAAACCTGTTTGGCTGGTAGCAGCGGTCATTTCACAGCCAAAATTCCATTCATTTCCCATTCGGATAAAGAAGCTGATTAAGCTACAGGTATGTATGTTTCTGTTTGATGTTATGCAATGTATTTCTACCATGAGATGATTAGATAATTGCCTCAATAAAAAGGTTTGTTTAAAACTATGGGCTCAGAAGCTAAAAAATAAATTGTGTTTTTTTTAATTCATCAACAGTTCATTGCAGGGAATTGAAACTGTTTTTACCTTATCCAAAAAAGTACCCAGTACTAGACGTTTTCTCAGCATTTTACCCAACAGTTCAGCTGACCGCATGCTTTGTGTCTCGTTCTACCTTGTGAACCAGCAAACACAGCATCTCAGTTGGTGCTGCCTTTGACTTCTAACTCAGGCCACTGAATCTTGTTCCTTAAAACACTCTGGCCAACTTGTCCAAAATATACTGGTGTAATTGAATCAATTTCCAGTGCAGTGGCAGCCATTGACCTCATCCACTTCAAAAGCCACTTTGGACTGAGTCAACAGAGAGAGGCAAAGAAGCGAGATGGTCATGATTGATTAGGAATGGCATGTAATAAAATTCTCCAGGGCAGAAGAGCAGACCTACTCACAGCCAGTGATTACAATCCTGTCACTATTACAATAATGTCAGTAATTACAGCAGTGTACAGCGGGGGCATGTAAAAAGTGATGACGATGGTGCTTCGCATACATTGAAGTAGGCCTGGTATAAATATTCAGGACTGTAGGACAGATATACTAAGCTTTGCTCAGGTGCAATTAAACAGGTTTCGGTAAAAGAGCGACTTGTTTTATGTATGAGGTTGCTTGAAGTTGCAAGCCTGCATACACTTTACGTTTCATTTTGATTCTGCAAACCGCAGACAGAATTTTATGGCGTCAGAAAGGGTCCAAAAGTTTTGAGAACTCAAAAATAGAATTCGTAAGCAATTTACTTCATTGCACAATTTTTTTGCTCGCGCTTCTCTTTTGTTTGCTTGCGCTTGTTTTTTGTTCGCTCGCGCTTCTATCTATCGCCCCCTCGCGTCTAAAAATATCTCACGTTCAATTTTTGTATTTAGGACCCGTGGGCGGGATCTATACAGTAATTGGCTGCTCGAGAAAAGCCCAGCCCACCCAGCGATGCTACACTATGACAAATTGTGGATTAACAATTTGGGGGACTGGAAAAAAAAAACATGAAAATTATAATAGCTGATAAAAGTAAGCAAACCTTCAACTCATTTTTCGAAAACAAAACACATAACACATGGATGTGTAAGCATGGCTGGGTGGGCTTGACTTTTCTGGAGCAGCCAATTACTGTCTAGATCCCGCCCACCCATTAAAACGGGACCTAAATACAAAAATCGAACGTGAGATTTTTAGACGCAAGAGGGGCGATGGAGGGAGGATATAATCTTCACTCTCACTAAGCACTTTCTCTGAAACACCTGCTAACTTACAATGTTCTACAATTTATAAATCATCGTTTTTTCTCCACACATTCATATTAGGAATAATCAGGGATACCTGGTCCTATCCTAATGATCACTCGGAGAAATATAATTAGACATGTCGTCAGTTCTGGGACAATTTATTAGTTTTAATTCACCTGACTTGCGTGTTAAATGGACTGCAGCTCCTGAGCCACCCTTTGCACCCTGTCTGCCCAAACTGAAATTAAACTCAGGACCTTTTTGCGATGAAGCAAGAGCACTATCCACCGTTATACTGTGACAGTCTACCACACAATTATATAATTAGTCAATAGTGTGGTGATGCCTGCCAGAAGCTTCAGGTCATGTTCACATTAATCATTAGAATACTGAGCATTTCTGTATCCACCAAACTCATTGGATTTCCATACACAGCAGTCTTACTTATAAAGTAAGCGGTACCCCAGATAGAAACACCTACACCGCCAAGACTGAATCTAGTTGACAGGAGGTTAATTCAGATCACCACAATTTTGTTGTATAGCATATCAGAATCAAATGAGGTGTCTGGACCACAGCAGTAGAACCTCTTCAATATGTTTAAAGTGTGTTCAATAAAGTACTTAGTGTTAGATTTGTATTTGCTGCGTACACTTACAAAACTTAAAAGCAACAATCGAGGTAATCTGATGATTTATTAGCCACCTTGAGAACTACAAATTTTTGAAATTCTCTAAAAATGACATTACTTTAAAATCTTTAGTAATTCATTAGTTTAGCAATTCCAGTTTCAGAACTATTGCACCACCACCAAAGTAAAATTGGACAATCAAAATCTGGGCTAAGTGGCTATAAAACTAGCGGCTACCATCTGTATAGCTATATTTTAGAAATTCAGCCAGCATGGTAACTCTGCTAGAATCATAATAAGTGACTAACAGCACAAAAAAAATGTGGATCCTTCTACATTATAGATGAACGTTCACTAATCTGCAAGTCTGTCTCAGTGTGCAAAATCCTCTTTAATCTTTTCCAGAGTCTTAACAGCTGGCCTGGCCTGACACAAATCCCACATCCGGTGTAAGGTCTGGAATAAAAGTGGAATTTTGTGTAATCAAAGAACAGTTTGCCCAGAAGCAAGCACATCCATGACCACTCCAACTGACCCTGACCCTGACTTGTACAGCAAAAAGATCCTTGTAAAATTGCACCCCTGAGCTCAGTACAAAAGAAAGAATGACCACGTGTTACTTTATAGGTTTCACAGTAATAACAGATGAAAAAACAGCCATACATAGAGAAAGAGAGAGATGAAACAATGAGAAAAGGAATGCTTTATTAAGCGGGAGATGAACCAAAAGGATGCAAGGACAGAGAAGCATTAAGAAAATACAAAGGTCCTCAGTAGATCGATGACCATGACGACACAATAGGACCCAGACAGCCTTAAGTATGGGGTCAGAAGGGGTCCAAAAGTTTTGAGAACCTTAAAAACAGAATCCGTAAGCAAAAAATGTCTATCTTCTTCGTTGCACATTTTTTTGCTTGCGCTTCTAATTTTTTCATTGGCGCTTCTCATTTTTTCGCTTGCGCTTTTAATTTTTTCGCTTGTGCTTCTCTCTATCGCCCCCTTGCGTCTAAAAATCTCACGTTTGATTTTTGTATTTAGCACCCGTTTTGACGGGTGGGCGAGAACTAGACAGTAATTGGCTGCTCGGAAAAAGTCCAGCCCACCCAGAGAGAAGCGCGAGCGAAAAAATGAGACACGCAAACAAAAAAATGAGAACCGCAAATGTGCAACGAAGAAAATACAGGTTTTGCTAACGAATTCTGTTTTTAAGTTCTCAAAACATTTGGACCCCTTTTTGACGCCATACTTAAGCACCTCCATAGCCAATCACTATGTCAAAACAAAAGCATCATCATCATATCCAGCCTTTCAAATCCACGTCACGTCTATAAAAGTAATAAATTTGGCTTCCAAAAATAATATGAAGTGCATAATCCTCAAAATATAAAGCAAACGTTTTTATCACTGTAATGGCAAACAACACGAAAACCCCTTTTCAGATAAGCAGAATCCATTACAACTAAAGAGATATCATTCCTATATGAAACAAGTGATTTAAAGTGTCAGGAAGGACAAAATTGTATTTGACATGGCTGACGTGGCACCTGCTGCTGTTCAAATGACTGATATTTCCGTTCCGCTTGGGTATGTTGAATGATGGTGGTGAAACGGGTCGTTTGTCTCGTAAAAAAGAAGAAGAAAAAAAAAAAAACATTTTCCCTCAGCAGCGGGAGCCCTCATTTCAGAATTACCTTTCATCCCCGCTGCTACACAATCCTACAGTTTTTGCCATACTGCATCACCCCACAGCCACCGTCAAGCCAACTCTCTCCCCAAATAGATTACACTATGTGAGCGGTCCAAGTCTGCCAAAAGCTTTGGCACTAAGCTGCCACCCACATAAGTGGTGTGTGTTTTCAGTGCCTCGTTGCTAATATGAAAATCTTAACTCTCCGTAACGGTGTTAAGGTGGATGTAAAAACATAGCTTCCTTTTTTTTTTATATAAAGCTGGTCTCCTGCCTTGAGGCACAGCTGGGTATGGATAAACAAGCATGTTGCTGGGTGATACAGACCTCCTGTACTGCACCATACGAGGGTAAGGTGATGCAGGTATAGCACAAACATCAAGCGTGGCTTTAGATTCTGTCATTTGAAATAGACAGACAGTGGAAACGTCTTCTGTAGTCAGGATAGCTCACATTTTAGCTCGTTTTTGGGGTGAAAATATTTTATTTCACGTGCCAATAAGAAAAAACGAGCATGTAGACAATTTGAATAGCACGAGAACGCATCGGTGCTCGTAACTTGAGTGAGTTGCATATAAAAATCTACCATTAATGAGTTTCCACTAGGATTTTGGAAAAATAAATAAATAAATAAAAAAAACGCCACCAAAACATTGTTTCCTAGGAATTCCGTGACTATTTACAATCCCATGCTTCATTCTGCATGAGTTACAATAACATGGCTATGTAGACAGAGTGTGTGTGTGAGTGTGTGTGCTTGACTCGCCTGCCTAAAGATCAGGTCTGTCTTGTACTGAAAATGTGGTGCATCATTAAAAGAAAAAATCTTACAATACCGACCACAGACTATTGAGCACCTGAGTACAGCAACAGCAGACAATCACAGCAAGTACAGCAAGAAATATCTTTAATTCCCAAACCATTAAAAGATCTAATTAATAGAATTTTGGGCATGGGGGTTTATTGTGTTGTATTTAACAAATTAAATTAGGTTTGTTTTTAGAAAACGGCACGGTGGCTTAGCGGTTAGCACATTCCCGTCTTAGCGCTGGGGATTCCCAGTTAAAATTCCAATCTGGGTGGAGTTTCCATGTTCTCCCCGTGTTCGTGTGGATTTTCTTCAGGTTCTCCGGTTTCCTGCCACAGTCCAAAAACATGGATTCCAGGTCAAATTGAATGCTCTAAATAGCCCTGTATAGTGTGTGTGTGTATGTGTGTGTTAGTGTGTGCTTAGTGATGGATTTGCGCCCTGTCCTGGGTGTATCTGCCCAGCGCCCGAGATGTTCTCCCCTGGATGGGCATGGGGAACCCTATCGCGACCCTATAAGAATAGTAGAGGAATAAACGGAGGATAATGGATGGATGGATGGATGGATGTTTTAGAAATCACAAACTATTTAAAAGTATTTAAAACGTGTCAAACTTTTTAGGAAGTATTTAAAAAAAAAAAAGCAAATAAAGAAAGTACTTGCAGAAAAGTCATAGGCCTTTAGGTCTTTAAAATGCAGAATGTCTTTAAATAAGAGATGGTGCTAGGGACATCATTTAATCATATAGCAGTGATGACTAAATACACTATATTGCCAAAAGTATTGCACCCATTCAAATTATCAAAATTGGATGTTGAAATCACTTCCATGGCCAAAAGCACCTAGGCATGCAGACTGTTAACATTTGTGAAAAAATGGGTCGCTCTCAGGAGCTTGGTGAATTCCAGTGTGGAACTAAAAAGATGCCACCTGTGCAACAAATCCCGCCAGGAATATCTACTTTCTCCTGAATATTCCACAGTCGACTGTATTAGAAGAAAATGGAAGTGTTTGGGAATGACAGCAACTCAGCCACGAAGATGTAGGCCACGTAAACTGACAGAGCGGGGTCAGCGGATGCTGAAGGACATAACGTGAAGCGGTCGCCAACTTTCTGCAGTCAATCACTACAGAACTCTAAACTTCAGATCAGCTCCAGAACAGTGTGCAGAAAGCTTAATGGAATGGGTTTCCATGGTCAAGCAGCTGCATCCAAGCCATACATCACCAAGTGCAAAGCAAAGCGTCCGATGCAGTGGTAGAGGGCACACCACCACTGGACTCGAAAGCCGTGGAGTTCTCCGGAGTGACGAATCGCTTCTCTCCATCTGGCAATCTGATGGACGAGTCTGGGTTTGGCAGTTGCCAAGAAAACGGCATTTTCTGACTGCATTGTGCCAAATGTGTCAAGTTTGGTGGAGGGGGGTATATGGTGTGGGATTGCCTTTCAGGAGCTGGGCTAGGCCCCTTAGTTCCAGTGGAAGGAACTTAGACATTTTGGACAATTCCATGCTCCCAACTTTATGGAAGCAGTTTGAAGCCTACTCCTTCTGGTGTTGATGAACCTTACTGGCCTGACCTTAACCCAATAGAACATCTTTGGGATAAATTAGAGTAGAGACTGAAAGCCAAGCCTCCTCGTCCAAAATCAGTCCAACATGTTCAATAAACACACTCCAAAACCTTGTGGACAGCCTTCCCAAAAGAGTTTAAGCTGTTCTAACTGCAAAGGTTGGACAGACTTAAGGAAACTAAATAAAAACTAAATATCTTTCGAATTACAAATTGTTTAAATACATCCAATGTTTACTTACACATTTATTTTAGTGCATTTGTTTTCTTTTATGCTCCTTAATATTTCATAATATTGCGGCAAAGATCTACACTGCAGTGTTACTGGACCAATAAATAGTGTTTAATCAATGTGTATTGTTCAGCTGCTTGGCCACACTACAGTTTCTTATGTTTGTTCACAACGGCCTATTCTTAAATCAAAGTATAAAGCTCCATATATGTGTGTGTGTGTGTGTGTGTGTGTGTTTTATGGAGTGGTAGATTGGGTGGTTGGTTAATCTATTTATCTGAAGGTTGGAGGTTCAATGTGGGACTTTAAGCAAGGAATCTGAACCTCTTTGCTTGGGGGTACTGTATCATGACGTGAAGTGATCCATTTTGTCTGCTGTGAACAATGAAATGTATCCTCCATATTTAACCTATCTGTGCAGTGAAACACACACATACACACTCACTGGTGAAGTGAGCACATGTGCCTGGAGCAGCCTTGTTTATGCCGTTTGGGGAGCAATTGGGGTTAGGTGCCTTGCCCAAGGGCATGGTACTTGTACTTGGGAATCAAACCGGGGACCCTCAGATCACAAAGCTGGTTGCTCTACCACAAACCTTTAACTGTCCCAACAGTGATCCCCAAATGGCAGCCTCAAATGAGAGAGGCAAATGAGAGAGGCTTTACCTTCAACCGCTTGAGCTACATGGGAGGACGATCACGACTGACCCCGTGTGCTAACCAACCATCTAGTTGAGATACTAGTGAGTTGCTTTGGATAGTAAAGTCTGCAAAACGACTCACTAATAATTAATGTAATATGTGTATTTATTTATATAAATGTATGGTATATTTACTCACCCAAAATTTGAATCAATTACTTATATGGCAACAGGTGCGAAAGAAAACCACAGCTTCTACAAACGTTAATGAAAGAATGGGTTGCTCTCAAAAGCTCAGTGAATTCCTTTGTGGCATCATTATAGGATGCCACCTGTACAAAAAGTCAAGTCATGAAATTTCCATGCAAATAAATATTCCACAGTCAACTGCCAGTGTTATTACAACTGAGACATTGAGAACGACATCAACTCATATAATGACAGTGTAAAATACGTAATAAAGCAGGACATAGTGTGCAGAATTTACCACCTACAGACTTTCAAACTTTATGTGGCCTTCTGATTTGCTCAGAAATGCAGAGAGCTTCATGGAATGTTTAATTTGTTGTTGTTAAGCTAGAAACACAATGCAAAGCATTGGCTGCAGTGGTGTAAAGCACATCACCACTGAACTCTAGAGCCAATAACTCTTCTACCAAAAGTAAAGTTTAGTTTAGTTTTATAGTTCCAGTGAAAAAAACTGAATGCTTTACAGAGTTGACCATGCAGCATTCCTGGATCAATAAGAGTTAAAAGTCTTGCTCAAGTAGCCACATTGGTAACTTCAGTGACCTGGGAATTGAACCCACAACCTTCAGATGGAGATCCCAACACCCTAACCACTAAGATACCACACCCTACTTAAGCCTAGCAATACAATTTAAAAAATTTTATTGATGAATTAGAGCGGGGTCTGAAGCAGGCCCTTTTGTCCAACATCAGTGACTGTCCTCACAAATGCACTTTTGGAAGAAGGGTCAAAAACGTTCAGAAACACTCGTAAATCATGTGGAAACCTACATTTACATTTTGTCATTTAGCAGACGCCTTTATCCAAAGCGACTTACAAATGAGAGAACACCACAAGTCAGTATTTTTAGGAAACAACAGCTAAACTGTAGCACCATCAACCCTGCGCATAACTCGATCTGGCAATTTTTTATTTTTTTTTATAGTAAATGTCTGTGGAAGAGATGGTTTTTGAGAAGTTTCTTGTAAATGTTGAGGGAGTCAGCCTTACAGATGTTGTTGGGAAGGTCGGTCCACCATTTAGCAGTGGTGAATAAAATGGAGTGAGAATTGGCGTCTCGGTGAGTTGGAGTCACCAGGCGACAGTCGTCACTAGAGCGAAGTGAACGAGTTGGAGTTTATTTAGTAAAGATGGACTGAAGGTAAGAGGGGGCAGATCCAGAGATTGTCCTGTAGGTCAGAGTAGTACCTTGTACTGAATGCGAGCAGCTACAGGAAGCCAACAGAGAGAGATGAGGAATGGAGTGACATGAGTTCGCTTTGGCTGGTTAAACACGAGTCGGGCTGTAGAGTTTTGGACCAATTGCAGAGTTCTGATTGTTGAATTTGGGAGATTGGCAAGAAGAGCATTACAATAGTTGAGCCGGGATAGGATGAGGGCTTGGACCAGCAGCTGAGTAGCTTGTTCTGTTAGGAAAGTTCTGATTTTCCAGATGTTCTACAGAATAAATCTGCAGGAACGGCCAGTTTTCACGACCTGATCTGAAAGTTTCAGATGATTGTCGATTGAAAAACCAAGATAACAACCAAGTCAGTTGGAGAACCTTTAACCTTACCTTAACGAGTTGAAGCTGTTCTAGCTGCCATGTGTGAAACCTCAAAACCTAATGGATTAAAACTGGGATGTCACTCAAGCATGCATGCGAAGAAAAACGAGAAATTCATTTGGACATATAATGTATTATCGCAAATGGCTTTAATAAAGGAGGTAAACACATGATGCACACACATTACTGATTTCGGTTAGGAATCAGTCGGGGTTTATGTTCCGTGGTTGCTTTTCCACTTCATGAAACATGTTGAATTGACAGTGCAATCAGCCTTGGGGCCAAAACACTGACGTGCAAAACTGCTACTGATCTGGAAAGCTAGTCATATTGATCTACTGAGAGACGAATAAAGAAAGTAAAAATGTGTTCTGCCAAAAGTATGCAATAGTCATGCCTTGAATTAAAACGGATTACATACGATGGAAATCTGCATGACGAATCCTAACTTGGTGATCATTCTAAAGCATAATTATTCTTAACTATACCCACTTGACACATTCTGCTACATCATGTGTAGCTTTTATGTAAGCTTTCACCTCGCCACACAATTATTCATTTAATTCATTCTAATTCCCACTTGTTGCACAAGACAATGACTTTCTGGTGTAACATCAGTGCAGTTCAGCTCAGTCATAGTTAAATGTTAGGCTTTAGGTTCCATTTCTACTCAGGCATGAGTCAGTCTCTAATCCCGCAACTACGGCTCTAGGGCCGTGATTCATTAAGCAGTTCTCTCTAGAGTAATTGTTTTGGACCGTTTTTTCCCCTTGCACTTCCATTTAAAAGGCACATTATGTGTGTGTAAGGTTCCAGCCTTGTGCCGCCTTGTCACTCAGATTTGGGACGGCTCTGAATGTAATGTGCTTTTCGTTGAGCGATAACTGGAGATGCATATGGAAAGACATATTGTAGTAAATGATGTCTGTTCTTTCGCTTCCTCTGTCTCAAATTCTCTCTGTTCAGCAGTTTATCATATTGTTGTGTTGTTCAACATGACGAGCACATCTGTTGCGCATTGAACATCTGTACTCATTTGCATATTAATGAATAATTATGGTAATTCAATTGCCACTGGCTTTTTGATTTGCATGGATTAAAATTAACATCCGGGGAAAGCTGCCACTACTCAACTGACATTTTTCCTCGAGTTAATGATTAATATATCTGCATTTGATAAGTTAGTTAAGAATAAGCAAACTGTTGGAGACCCTTCACCACTGCTTAAATGGTTGCGTGTACCATTCAACCCCAGCAAGAATATCCAGCAGGACTATTCAGTGCTGGCATTAAGGTCAAGCAAGCCTCTAAAGAATGGACCAGGAGACTGTCAAAAAAATTTAGGGGCTTGTATTCGACTGAAAGAGCACAAAAATCACTATTGCTCTAGGCCATAAAACCTGGATTATACTTTCTTCTGAACCAACTTTACAAAGCCTCTGAAAGGGCTGCGAAAAGAAGTGTGAGTTTGTTCAGAAAAAACGCATAAGAACATGTCGACTACCTTCACAAGTGACTGGTCATTTTTCAATAAGCGACTCCTGCACTGTTACAGTAAATAATCTCTAGCACATTCAAAGACTTATTTACAAAAACATTACATCCTGTGTTCATAATGCATTATTAACACATTTATAAAGCATTCATAAAGCTTAATGATACAAGACAAGCCTTTGTTACTGTTCAATATGTACACTGTTCAAAAAAATAAAGGGAACACTAAAAATAACATGCTAGATCTCAATGAAAAAAATATTTCAGTTGAAAATTTTTATTTAGTAGAGAGTGGAATGCATTGAGAACAAAATAACAAAAATGATCAGAATGTAAATCAAAACTTTTGTCCCATGGAGGTCTGGATTTGGAATTCTACTCAAAATCAAAGTGGAAAATCAAATGACAGGCTGATCCAACTTCAGT
>JAOUQT010326400.1:0-13752 GCA_025769995.1 Xyliphius kryptos
GAGGTGTAGATGTCCGTGGTGGTGGAGAGACTGACTCAGCAGTCCTCTGTGCAGCCTTCCTCTGCAGAGCTTTCCTGTCTGCAGCAGAGCAGCCTCCGCTCTTCACCACACATCTGTAGAAGGAGGTGAGGACCGAGCTCCCAAGTCCAGCTCTCCATCCAATCTGAGGAAGTAGAGTCGCTGGTGTGCCTGTCTGAACAGAATGTAAGTGTTGTCGCTCCAGGTGAGGATGTTACTCAGGTGGACACCCAAGTACCTGTACCTGGAGACAACTTCCACTGCAGATCCTCCATTGTAAGGGGAGGAGGGCATGTCTGCCCTTTCTGAAGTCCACAATCATCTCCTTCGTTTTGTTTACGTTAATGCTGAGATTATTCTTTCTGCACCATCCCTCCAGATGTTCCCTCCTGTCTGTATATGGACTTATCATTGTTTGTGATGCATCCAACCACTGCTGTGTCATCAGCAAACTTTAAAATTTGACAGCTCAGATGGGTAGGTGAGCAGTCTTATGTCAGCAGTGTGAACAGGAGGGGGCTAAACACACAGCCCTGAGGGGAACCGATGCTGAGGGTTATAGTGGAGGCGGAGGTGTTGTGGATCTTCACGGACTGCGGCCAGTTGGTCAGGAAGTCCAGGACCCAGTTGCAAAGAGAGGAGCTCAGTACGAGAACTGAAAGTTTATTGCAAAGTGTCGGAGGGATTATTGTGTTAAATGCAGATGTGAAGTCAACAAAGAGCATGCGAGTCTTTCTGCTCCAGGTGGGCTAGGGCGGTGTGGACCACAGAGGAAATGGTATCCTCTGTGGACCATTTTTTTCTGTATGCATATTGGTGTGGGTCCACAGTGACGTCAATGTTGGCTTTGATGTGGGACATTACCAGTATTTCGAAGCACTTGGTGACTATCGGCGTGAGGGCTATCGGTCTGTAGTCATTCAGGCCTGTCACTGTGGAGCATTTTGGAACCGGGATGATGGTGGCAGTCCTCAGGCAGGTAGGCACAGCTGATTGGACGAGGGAGGCGTTGAAGATGTCTGCCGGGACCTCGGAAAGCTGATCAGCATAGTCCCTTAGCACCCGTCCGGGGATGTTGTCCGGACCAGCAGCAGTCTTTCTGACTTCTGCTGGTGTCACGCTGAGGGGCCCTTTTTCAGGTGACCGGGTGATTCTGGTGCTGGGGGGGATGTCAGGGTTCTCAAAGGGTGCGTAGAATTTATTGAGGGCCTCAGGCAGAATGGGGTCTTTGGGACATTGTGCATCTTTGGGTTTGTAGTCTGCAATGCACTTAATGCCCTGCCACATGCTTTGTGGATCCTGGGACGAGAATTTTTTGAGCATATGCGGCTTTTGCAGTCAGCTCTCTTCTAGCCACTCTGAGTTGCTGTGAGTCACCGGACCTGAAGGCAGCATCTCTGGTTTTCAGCAGAGAACTCACCTCTGCATTCAGCCAGGGTTTCTGGTTCGGGTCGCAGGTCACAGCCCTGGTGTTGGTGACATCCTCCACACATTTGCTGATGTATCCGAGGACGGCAAATGTGTATTCCTTCAGATTTAGCTCTTCTTCACATTCAGCAGCCTCCCTGAAGACCTGCCAGTCTGTGCAGCCGAAACAGTCCTGCAGCATGGCATCGGCATCGCTGGGCCACAAAGTGATGGTTTTCTGTGTGGATTTGGGAGCTTATGTTGTTGTGCAGCTCCTACAGCGCATTGTTAGCATTAGCATCTGGTACTGTGTAAACAGCAATAACAAAAACCGCCGTAAACGCGCGAGGCACATAATGTGGACGACATCTCACAGTCAGCTTTTCTGTAGCTTCAGAGCAGTGAGTGTTTACCAACACACAGTTTATGTAGTGGCTTTTCCTGTTCGCTGGTTGTGATCCGCTCGGAAGAGCCGTCTGCCGGGCAGCTGGAATGCAGAGTCTGGAATGTGCTCCTGAAGCCATGATTCCGTGAAACAAATCACGTCACAGTTTTTAATTCCAATGGAAACATTTAATCGTAAGCACAGTAAATCCAGTTTGTTCTCCAGCGAGTGGACATTGGAGAGAAAAAGAGATGGAGTCGGGGGGCGAACAGCGTTGGCTCTAAGTCTCGCTAGAATACAGCCACGCTTTCTCCTTTTCTGTCGCCGCTCACAGCGTTTTCTTTTCTCCGTTGTCGGCTGCGCTCTGATCCACCATGGCGCTGTCCGGAGGAGCTGGAGTCTTCCGAGCGTGGTTCTAAGATTGTTATCCATATCTGCCGTCTTTATTGCCATGCTGTCCTTAATCGTGAGTTCATTTTGCATATGGGGTTAAATGTATTTAAATGTATTTAACGCTTTATTATTGTATTTAACATTAGTTTTTTAAGTAGCTGTTAGTGTTGATAAGTGTTTATTTTACATGATGGATTTTTCATCACACTTTTTCATTCATCCTTTCATCTATTCATTATCTTGAATAATTGATTGGTTATCTTAACAGTGAACCACTCATCAAAGGCAGGAGCAGCTATAGGTTTCCTATCCCAAGGAACGAAAAGAAGCTGATAACCTAAAATACACTGAAAGGAATAAGACCAGTAGCCGAATAGCACAAAGAGTTCTGTGCGATTAAACCAACCCCAACAGGTAGCATTACTAAAAGAAAAAATGTTGCAAGAACTTGCCCAGTTTTTTATTGGCTTTTTCACACTGACAATTGCTCTTTGGCTGGAAACCAGACAAAATATCACCAAGAATCCCAAATACAGTGAAAATATGGCAAAACAAAATCTCTGAAGTCTGAAAAGCATAAAGCAAAGCAAGTACAGGACCAAACTTCGCTGCCTGAGAAAAGCAATCAATAACAATAGTGGTAAAACCCTCCAACCTGGGTAAGTCATAATCGATGGCCACAGGAAACCAAGAACGAGACGGAATGGGAGGAGGCACCAACATACCGGCGGGTAAATCCTTAGGGGTCTTACAAACAGCACAGATGGAACACGAATTAACAAACTGCTGGACATTAGAATATAGCGTAGGCCACCAATATTTCTGAAGCAACAGCTGAATTGTGCATGCCACGCCCGAATGTCCTGCACAAAGAGAGGTATGAGTCAGCTCCGGACCAGAAAGGGTACAAAAGAAAGGCCTCAGGACAGTTAGATTGGGACGGGCTAGTGCAAGAAAGTCCTTGACTCTCCCACTGGATAGAGTTTCTTTAACAGGAGCTTCCTCTGGGTCATCATTAAGACGAGAAAGAGCGTCCACTTCCTTATTAAGACCAACAGGACGATAAGAAATAAAAAACAAAACATTATTAAACGACAAAGACCACCATGACAAATTGCGTTAAGACACTTATCCCAGTTAAGATACTCCAAATTCTTGGTTCTGTAAAATATGTTGCAGAAAAGTAAGGACATGATGTTGGTGAGAGAAAATCAGAAATATCATCCATAAAAACAATCACAAATCTCCCTAAAAAGTCCTGAAAAACATAATTTATTAATGCCTAAAATTCCCCAGAGGCATTAGTAAGACTGAAAGGCATCACAAAATATTCATACTGGCCAGTGAAAGGGATGAAAGCAGTCTTCCATTCACCCTCCTTCCTAATGGGTACCAGATTATAAGCATTAAGTTTAGTACTGCGCAACCCCTCAAAGGCAGAAGCAACCAAAAAAAGTGGATAAGCCATCTTTCACGTCACCTGATTAAGATCAAGATAATCAATACAAGGGTGAAGCAACGACTGCTTTTCGGGAACAAAAAAAACCCAGAAGCTACATGCGACTAACTAATAAGATCAATTGCACAAATGCACTTATGATGAGGTGGAAGAACGAAATCAGCACCAACATCACTCCCAAACACCCAAGCGACAGATGCATAACAGAAAGGTACATTACTAGGAAGTACAACCGAACAGGAGTCTACAATAATGCCATGCCACTGGAGAAAGCGTGTACAATTAGCCAAGCCAAATGGTGATCACTGAACAATCTCAGGAGTTCACCAGCTCACCACTGGATCATAACGCCTTATCCAAGGCAGACTTATAATGGTAGGAAAAGATGGAGAAGATAAAACATAAAAAGACAAAGTTTTACTATGACAGGCACTCGTAACTAAAGAAATGGGTAAGGTGGACAAAGTAATAGACCCAGGGTGGACGGAACGACCATCTGCAGATTTAACATTTATAGAACATTGCAGTGTAGTTGTGGGAATACCCCATAACCTAGCACATTCATTATTTAAAAATTACCCTCAGAACCAGAATCTGTCAGAGCAGATTTTTGTTTAGTGAAAAACATTATTAATAATCCATAATTTTCACAGAAAAAGGCTTATGTATTATAAGTACCAAAACAGCTCACCATTAACGTACTATCTTTACCAACATTCTTCTCAGAAGCCCGATTAACAGGCTAACGATTAGAAGTTCTTATCACTCCCATGCACAGTCCTCCCAGTGTCTTTAGAGTTTATTTTTGGCCACTTAGTCAGACCAATAGACTGTTCAGCCACACATCGTGTCATTCTGTCATCTGTTGCCTCCATCTATGTCCACTAGGCTTTGTAGCACCCTATCTCTTCAATAGAAAAAAATATTCTTACAGGGAATATGTCACCAAGGAAATGGTTGGGATGATCTAATTTCAGGGAAGCTGAGAACAAGGTTAGAGAAATGGCAGGTATTCCTGATTAAGCGGATCTGTATTTCCCAATGCTCAAACTGAATTCAGAAAGGTTATTAAAACATGATTCTCATTACGGGAAAGTTTCTCAAAAGAAGCTTACTACTATACCCAAATTAGAACTTAGAGCAACAGTCATGTCAGTCATGATGAGCAGCATGCTCACTATAGACATAGTTAATAGTTTTTTACCGTTGATAACCTAAGCGATCCATGTTGTCTGGACCCACTCATTCACAATCACTTGATTACCGTGTTATTGTTATCAGCCCTACCTTAACCAGGCAAATTTGAAGGTGAAGGCCTATATGGACAAAAGAGATGGTATCAAATGCAATATTTGATTGAGCAGTTTTGGTGTAGATGGAAAAGGGAGTATATTCATAACATTAGTTAGTACATGGCAGTTCTGGAATAACACTAAAAGAAACCGAACACATTGGAGATGTACATAGTAATGGACATGAAAGAAACCCTACCCAGACGTCAAAGGAGACTTTGACAAAAGTTTTAAAGACTGTTACTGACAAAGATGGACTGGTAAGAATAGAAAAATTATTTCCTGGAGAGAAAGAACTATATAGCGAGAGGTATTGCTTAAAGAAGCAGTTTCTGGCAGAACATCCATTCCAGAAGTTGGTCTTATTATTGGAAGCTACATAATTGTATGGCAGCTTAATTTGAAGTGTTCATATCAATACTTAGCACAGTAAATGTTGTGTATTTATAAGGGGTTAAAGTGTTAGCTGTATAGGATTGAAAGCATACCAATTAAGTAAATCAGATGAAGTGCACCTTCCTTTCCTTTGTCAAAATGGTTCAGAAGATAAATTTGACGGACTTTGAAAAGTCAAAACTTGTGAGATGTCTCAAAGAGAGATGCAACAGTCTTGAAATTGCCAACTTTTAAAGCGTGATCACTAAACAATCGTTTCATGGCAAATAGCCAACAGGGTCGCAAAAAGCGTGTTGAAAAAAAAGGCGCAAAGTAGCTGCCCATGATTTGAGGAAAATCGAGCATTAAGCTGTCAAGATGCCATTTGCCACCAGTTTTGCCATACTTCAAAGCTGCAATGTAGCTCTAAAGCTCTGGTGTATTTAGACAAACATGGCATATATTTTTTACTAATCTTTTTTACAAAAATAAATAATAGATATATTTGGAATACTGGAATAATATATATTAACCCTGCTAAAATTTTAAACATTTTTATTCATAGTGTTACGAGTCAAATAGAGCCTAACAATTTAAATACACTCAAAACTATGGAAAAGTCTAAATAAAATTTCTTTAAGAATTGTCAGATGATTTGAAAACATAAGTACATTTGGCAGCTGTATAACAATTTTAAACTGCAGTACTTTAAAGATAACGTGGATAACATTGTAACATAATAGATGTTTTGTAATTTCTTTACACTTTTTTCTCAAGGTATGAATTGTATTTCACATGTTTTAACAAATTCCTTTTGAAAAATTATTAAGTTCCATTTTATTTCTTCTTTATCCTTCAGCTTCTCCCTTTTTAGTGGTCGCCACAGCAAGTCAATCTTTTCCACTTCACTCTGTCTTCTTCATGTTCTACTCTAACCCCAACTCTCTGCTTATCCTCCTTTACCACATCCATATATCTCCTCTTTGGCCTTCCATTCTGTCTCCTGCCTGGGAGCTCCATCTCCAACATCCTCCTACCGATATATCCACTGTCTGTCCTCTGCACATGTCCACACCATCTCAGTCTGCACTCTCTAAACTTTATCCCTCATATTTTCAACCCTTGTTGTCCTGCTGATGTACTTATTCCTTATCCTGTCCATCCTGGTAACGCCTAAAGAAAACCTTAACATCTTAAGTTCAGCCACCTCCAGCTCTGCTACCTGTCTCTTTTTCATTGCCACTGTCTCCAAACCATACAAGAAGTCTGGTCTCACTACTGTCCTATAACTCTTTCCATGGGCTTTTGCTGCAACCCTTTTTTTTTACACAATATCCACACCACGCTGCCTGCACTCTCTACTCCAGACTTTTTTATACACTGTGAAACACAGTTTAACTCTTTTTAACCTTTTTCATACTTCTCCATCACCATTCTCAAGGCAAAAATTGCATCTTTGGTGCTCTTCATTGGCATGAATAGCATCATCTGATATTCACAAACAGACAATATTTATTGGGAAGCTCATCAACAACCTACACAAAAACACAACTCCTTGATCCCGAGACATGTCAGTACCTCTACAAGCATCATGTCCCACTGCCTTTTCCTTCTTCATTCTTTTTAAAGCATTGCTCACTTAATTTTTTGCTATATCCTGTTTGACTATATCTCCACTGTATATCCTTCTTTCCCTGCCATTCTCATCAACTCCTAA
The DNA here is from genome assembly GCA_025769995.1 of Xyliphius kryptos. NCBI lineage: Eukaryota > Metazoa > Chordata > Actinopteri > Siluriformes > Aspredinidae > Xyliphius > Xyliphius kryptos. The sequence continues at coordinate 7,047 of JAOUQT010326400.1, forward strand.
AAAAATACTCTTTCAATCTTTCCCTTAACTGCTTTTCACCTGTCATTCATTCCGCTTATTCCTTTATGAGGGTCCCGGGGGTGGGGGGCAACAGACTATAAGGGGCAATTTAGAACATTCAATTTACCTTCATGTTTTTGAAATGTGGAAGGAAACCGGAGAAACCGGAGAAAACCCACACAGACACGGGTAGAGCATGCAAACTCCACCCAGATTGGGATTCAAACCAGGAATCCTTAGTGCTGAGAGGCAAATGTGCTAACCACTAAGCCACCATGTCGCCCCATTTTCACCTGTCAGTACATTTTTATTTCTATCCTTGGCTACACTGACATGCTGCACATCCTTTCCATCTCTCTCGCTCTGTCTCGCCAACCTATGCAACTCTTCCTCAACTTTCACTTCCCAATAAATACTGTCTCTCATATAACTCATAGTAGGCCTTCTGCTTGGCCTTTGCTACCTCTCTCTTTGCCCTACATCGCGCCTCCTTGTACTCCTGTCTAATCTTTTCAGTCCTATCCCTGTCTCATTTCTTTTTTACTTTGTTTTCCCCTTGAATAACCTCCTGCACTTCCTCATTCCATCACCAAGTTTCCTTGCTGTCTTTTGCCTGTCCAGATGACAGACCCAATACCTTTCTGTCTGTCTGTCTAATCAGTGTTGGTGCTGAAACCCAGTAATCTGAAAGCTCTTTCCTACCACCTAAAGCATTTCTTAACTCCTCTCTGAACTTCTCACAGCATCCCTCTCTTCTCAACTTCCACCATTTCGTCCTCTGCTCTGTCTTTGCCTCTCTTTTTCCTTCTAACCTCCAAATTCATTCACTGTCATTGTCCCTATACATTCAGTGTTGCTATCCTTTGCCCTAAACTCTTGCCTCTCCTGTTTATACTTTGTTACCTCACACACTTCTTTCCTCCTCGTCTCCAGCAACAGATAGTCAGATTTTGGCCGGTACCCTGTTTGCTACGAGTACTGATGGCAGTGTTGTTAACTCGGACCTTAACCGATCTAGTATAGAATAACTGTCATGAACTTGCATCATTTATTTGACAAATGTTTTACACCGGATGCCCTTCCGGACCCTCACCATCTATCCAGGGTTGGGACCAGTACTAAAAATACCCTGTTCGAGCTTTCTTGTGGCTGTTTTTTCAAGTCTATTTATTTACTGTTTTTAAAGCTGTAAACAATATTATATTGCATTTACATTGTTTTATAAGCATAAATCTCCAAATAATCTAATACAAATTTACAGTGAAGAAAAAAATAACCTCCCTAGTTCATTTTATTTTAAAAGGAAATCCCATGTGAGGAATAGGGCTGAGTGGGGAACTGATCCTCCTTGAGAAGCTGTTTTAGTGAAGCTGACCATGCTATATAACCATCTTTAGATTTTTATAACTTACCTCATTTTGTTAGTTGCTATGTTCCACTCCTCCATTTTTTGAGAAGACTCTAAAGCAGAATCCTTAGAATCTTAAATAGATTCTTCAAATTAATCTTTTAATATTTTGTCCTCTGCATCTGAAATATCCTCTGTTTCTGAAATTGGTTTTGGCACTCATTTTTAACACCTGTGTTAAATAATGTCTGCTATAGAACTATTTAGAAATGGGTGAAATATACCATTAATTCTCTTGAGGCAAACAAAACCAGTCACCACTTATTACTGCACAAAATCTAAAAAAATATCACTACTAAAAACTTACACCTTGAATTTATTTGTAAACATAAAACAATAACAAATAATATGAAAATAGAGCTTAATATATTATTTATTCATACTTTATTATATATTAGTTGTTAATTATGTTATATTATATATAATTTATTGTGCATAAACATGCTTGAAATATATTTGGATAAGTCAGGAACTAGAAATTGAACATAGTAAATATATTTATTTATTCATGAAACATTTATAATATACCATTTCCAGTGGGACTATATTGATTATATGTATTTTTAAACAAAATTATGATAAGGGACTAAAAGACAGTTGGTCAACAAACTGCTCCTACTCCACCTTCTCCACCATAGCACTGACGATACATTTTCTATTAAGTTTTTTGCCAAACAATTCTGTATCTTAAAATGTCACTTACTGTATCTTTCATGGCTTATATGTGCTCCCTGTCAGCTTTTTCATGTTTAAAAAAACAATGGTGTGTGTTTTTTTTTGTCTTTGTTTTTTTTTTTAATAATTACCAACTACAATACTCAGTTCAGGAACAATGTTAATATTAGGAATGATAATAAATAACGTAATGAATTTCTCACATTTTATTATTTTATTGGAGCAGATAAGTTTTAATGTCTGGGGTGCAGTAAAGACCAAAATAGTGCTGATGTAAAAAATGTTTAATATGATCAAATATTTTGTGCATGCATCTAATATTTTGCATTATTAGTAATTATAATAAGATATTTACTTATCTATAAACTATAAATAACATGAATTGCTGATATGAAAAGCCAGTCCCATAGTTTATTAGGTTTTGTTTGTGTAGAACATTGCAACATTCACTAGTCTTAAGATTCTTTAAATAATATTTTCTTTATTAAATATAGTTTGTTCATACCTCATTCTGGGTTGCCAAAAACGTTTATAATGCTAAACACGTTTTTGTTTCTAAGATTATTTTTAATTTACCTGTAATTTAAAAGTCTTTTATAAGTAACATAACATTAAACTCATTTGTCAATGTAGAGTACTCCTTACTATTCATAATTGTTTCTTTCGTTCTTTGAATTAACAAAATCACCTCTGGTTGAATGGCTGATTTATTACGGTCACTATTTTAAGTTCAGAAACGCGCTTTCGATCTTGATTTTCAAAAATGCATGTTTACATATATGTACAATCACACATACTTAATCCTTTTGTTACAACTCATTGACTGTGCAAATTAAAGAATTAAATGTTGTTGAGTTTGTGATCTGAGACAATTAGGAAAAATATTGTAGAGAATGCCAAATGTATATTGTACCAAATGTTCTCAAAACCAATGCAACTCCTATAAAAGTTTATTGTAAAACGGTGGAGCTAGCTAAGCTAAGAATATGCTAATTTAATATTTAAATGCTACATTTGGTGATAAAAAATTAAAACTAGATTAATTTAAAAACAAGTGTAACAACAAAAAGTAAAATACGAAATAGACGTCTTCTACGGCAAATAGGGACTGTTGTAAATACTTAGTAACTAGCCACAAGATGGCGATCAAAGGACGTAAATGAACTTGAGTTTTCTGCTTACCTTTGTATTACCTTTTAGCACAGACTGTACAGGACCAAGTACAGTCTCTGGAAGGTTTAAAAAATGTGAAAATAAACATGGATGTGTCTAAATACAATTATCACAACATAAAGAGCCAGAAATGTTCAAAAGAATAGCAAAAAAGATTTCAGCAATAAAACCGTAATTTTATATTTTTTGAATAATCTGAAGTTGTTCATAACATGTTTCGTAAAACTAAAATAAATGGGAAATCATGATTTTATTTATAGTTATGATGAGCCGTGCTATGATTTTAATGGTCCGGTCCAGTTGGCATCAAATTAGGCTGTATGCGACCCCTGAAATAAAATGAGTTTGACACCCCTGGTCTAAAGCAAACCTCCGTCACTGTACGGAAACCATGGTTTCACAAATGAGAAGTTGTTTAGCAAATGAGCAGCTTCTTACCGCATTATTTAGGATAAAAAATATATAGTCCTAGTTTGTATATTTTTGTATACTTCTAGCTGACATTTTTGCAATGAAGAGTTTATTAAAAAAATCTAGTTAATGTCTTGTTGCAGTTTTTCACTTTCAGATTTATCCTGGGGGCTGGATAGAACCCCTTGGTGGGTCGGTTCAGGCACGTTTAACACTCCTGCTTTAGATTAACTAAGCACGATGCATCGTTAAACTAACAACAGAACTGTCCTGCTTTGTCTACGTTGTTTGCTGATGTTTTCGGTCTGATTTTTGTAGCAGCAAACATAATGTAAATGCGCGACGGTTTGCATGTGTGTTCTGGCCTGTGTGCGCATTTCTGTTCAGATGCCGTACGTGTGTTCTGTGTGCGTATTGGCTCGTTGGCTAAATTAGGGGCGGAGTATTCATGCGGTTCCAAGGAAGCATCAAGGGTAGTTGTACCTACCATAAGCAAGTGCCTTATGTGTATGAGTGAGGCTAGAGCCTCAACTAATTGACAGGATGGCGTCGAGGCGTACTGTTTAGAGATAGAGTAATATGACCAGTAAGTGGTTACCTGCTCTCCTCCGAGCTTCACCTCAATATATAACGTCCTTAAAAGGATAGCATGGAAATTTCACGACATCGGTAACCTCTAGTTTGAATCCAAATTATGTAAAATGTTCAGGACGTGTATGTGAATGTGAGCGCAGAGATGGATTAGAGTACTATTCTGAGTGGGCTCCAAACCAATATTAAAAATATACAAATAGTAACAAAGCTAACAAGTTAATGTGAAGATTAGGCTAAAGTGCTAAATAGTAACCGTGGCTAACCAAAACAAACCCTGACTTAAAAAAAACTAGACTTATTTAATAAAAATATGGTAATCGTGCTAATATGGAGAACATTTAACATACTGCTGAATAGCAAAATAAAAGGCAAATGTACTATTAGGCTTAAGAAAACAACAATAAACAATGACAAGTCTAGCATGCTAATCATGATAATGTGAAGAACATACCAAACTGCTAAATGTAATAGTGGCAAATCAGAACAAACCCTCACAAAAAATTTTTAAACGTGCAATAACAAGTCTAACATGCTTATCATGCAAATGTGGAGAATAAACCAAACTACCAAAATGGTAACAGTGGCTACCCCAAAAAAAACACCTGACTAAAAAAGGATAAAATGTCCTTTATTTTGACATCAACAGTGACGTAATTTGTTGGCGCTGTTCCTTTTCCCGCCTTTAAAAAAGTTGAATTGTTCAAAGTCTAAACTCCATGTTAAAGCTACACTTTAAGTCTCTACAAATTCTACCGAATCGGTAAAAGAGCCGAAAGATATCAAATAAAATATTGTTAACAGAGAGAGCGGAAACGCGTTGTCAGTCAGGTGCTAAACTGTGAAGAGTATGAAAACGGTAAGGAAGAGAAGCATTGCCATTCTACAACTGGTCAAGGGCGCACACGGTAAAATGATTTTTATTATTCTTGTACTAATGTTTATTGGTAAATTGTTTACTGATTGTGTGGTGTGGAACATTAATTTGCTTACTAATTTTATGGTGTAGAATGAGCTACCTATTATGCAGTCAGCTATTGGCACATTGGCACACATTTTCATATAATGCTAGTAAATTACTATTTCAGAAATTCCGTTCTGTCATTATAACAACTCCGAGTCTAAGCTTCACATAGTTGGCTTGTTAAGCTAACAGTGTTTGTTTATATCTTTAATCCTTGTTTGGCTACTGCATTGAACTTTATATTTAATAATGTAACAGTTAAATTGTATAACTCATTTGAACGTTCTCTGAGTTGAATATATTTGCATGTGTGTAATGTCACTCCGCTATAAAAAAAAAATTATTGAAATAATCATTTTATTTCAGTTTTTGCGGTATTCTTTGAAGAAGACGTCATAAGGAAGAATAAATAAACTTTATTAACATCAGTATGAAGTGTGGGCTCAATGATTGACCAGGAAGTAGTTACACTAATCATGCTTATGTGGAGAACATGGCTAACTACTAAATAGTAAAAGTAGCTTAAAAACCCTGACTAAAAAACAAAAAAAAAATATTAAAAAAATACAATAACAAAGCTAACATGCTAATGTGAAGAAAATGCCAAACTGATAAATGGTAGCAGGGGAAAACCAGAAAAACCCTTAATTAAAAAAAAACAATAACAAGGCTAACATGCTGATGTGGAGAACATGCCAAACTGCTAAATTACAACTGACTAGCCAAAAACACTGACTGAAAACAAACAAAAAATCATAACAATAACAAGTCTAAAATGCTAATCATATCCTGTTCAGGCCTGGCTCTTCTAAGCCATCTTAAAAATAATAAAGAACAAAAAGTTGGCTCTTTCAAGCCAACTTAAAAACAAGATATTGAAGCACAAGAAGATGGCTTTTCCAAGCCAAGTTAAAAGGATAATGAAGAACAAGAAGATGGCTCTTCAAAGCTCACTTAATAACAAAGAAGATGAAGAACAAGAAGTTGGTGCTTTCAAGACAGCATAATAATAAGAGGATAATAAGAAACTTTCGCCTCTGAGGGATTCCTGATTCGAATCCTGATCTGGATGGAGTTTTCATGTTCTCCCTGTGTCCATGTGGGTTTTCTTCGGGTTTTCTGTTTACCTCTCACAGTCTAAAACGATTCAAGGTAAATTAAATGCTTTAAATTGCCCCATATTCTGTGTGGCTGTGTGAGTGCGCTCTTTCAAGCCAACTTAATGATAAGAAGAAGAAAATGACAATCAAGAAGTTGGCTATATCAATATATCAAATTTTGCTGGACATGAATGTTTTAAGTCTAACACACTAATCATCTACATAACAGTAGAGCTGAGGAACATAATCCAAACTGCTTGAGATCCAGTGTGAAATATCCACAGTCAGTCATGAGTTAGGGTGCAATATGTGTTGGTAAACTCAGATTTCTTAAATCCAAGGTCACTGGAACAGTCTAGATATGTTTTAGAGGAATAGATCCTT
>JAOUQT010326425.1:0-13751 GCA_025769995.1 Xyliphius kryptos
CTGACTTGTGTTGTTCTCTCATTTGTAAGTCGCTTTGGATAAAAGCGTCTGCTAAATGACTGAATGTAAATGTAAATGTAGCTTATTGATAAAAAAAACCAAAGTAAATGCTAATTTAGTGTCACAATAATGAAAACTACATGTAGGAGCTTAGCACGTTTTCGTCTTGTCTAAAAGTTTAAAGTGTTTAAAGTTTAAACTCTGGGGAACGCGTTTTGAATCCCAATCTGGGTGGAGTTCTCCTCATGTCGGTGTGGGTTTCCTTCAGGTTCTCTGGTTGTCTCCCACAGTCCAAAAACATGGATTCAAGGAAAATTGTCTTGTTTTATATTGCCACTATATAGTGTGTGCGCGCACGTGTGTGCAGTGATAGATTTGCGTCCCGTATCTGACCAGCAACCAAAACATTTTCCCCTGAATGGGCGGCATTCCCCCTTCGCGACCCCAATAGAGGATTAAGTGGAAGATAATTATGGAAAACTACATGTAAGCTTTTACAAAAAACTTTGATTAGAGACTGTGTATAAACTCTTTAGACAGGTTGGTCAGCATGAGTCAACATTCATTACGTGATATTTTCACTAATTTCTAACACTATAAATCAAAAGTCCTTTTAAGTATTATTTTGGACACCCATTTCAAATCTCATTGAATAAAATATTTCAGTTAAAAATATTAGTAGATAGTGGAATGCATTGAGAACCAAATAACATAAAAATGTACATCAAAGTTATTATCCCATGGAGATCTGGATTTGGAATCATACTCAAAATCAAAGTGGAAAATCAATTGACAGGTTTCAGTGGAAATTCCTTAAAACAAGTCAAAATGAGGCTCAGTAGGGTGTGTGTCCTCCATGTGCCTGTATGACCTCCCTACAACGCCTGGGCATGCTCCTGAGGAGGCGGCGGATGTTCTCTCCTACGGGCCTCTCCATGTCTCCTGGTGTACTGGCCTTTCTCCTGGTATCTGCTCCATGTTCTGGACACTGTGCTGACAGACACAGCAAACCTTCTTGCCACAGCTTGCATTGATGTGACATCCTGATTAAGCTGCACTTCCTGAGCAACTTGTGTGGGTTGTAGACACCGCCTCATGCTACCTCTTTGTGAGAGAACTGACAAAATGCAAAAGTGACCAAAACATCATCCATAAAGGATGAGAACAGAGAAAAGTTGTGTGGTCACCACCTGCAGAAGAACTTCTTTATATGGGGGGTCTTGCTAAGTGCCTCTAACTTCTACCTGTTGTCTGTTCCATTTGCACAACAGCACGTGAAATTGATTCACAATTAGTGTTGCTTCCTAACTGGACAGGCTGAGTTCACAGAAGTGTGATTGACTTGTGTTGTTTAAGTGGTCCCTTTATTTTTTGAGCAGTGTATGTTTGTAGATAAGGCCTCGGTTTAATGTTAGCGGACTGCTTTTTCTACTCGGAACCGTTTATCCTGATCAAACCGGTTTGGATAGGCCCTGCCCACCGAGGAGGGACTTGTGTGGTGGGCGTGCCTTCAGAGCAAACCCGCTTTAACGTGCGGCCGCATTTTCCGTAGCGCTTTTTTGCTCCTGCGCTCGGTTCCCGTCCCGCGTTCCATTTTATAAGCTGAAGAGGAGAGAAGATGGCTGCCGCGACGAGTCGCTACTACAGCGAGGGAGGCCGAGCCACCAAGCGACAGAAAACCGATAGCGACGGAATGACCACGGTGAGAGGCTTAACATCCACATCCCCGAATGCTCACTAAAATAAATGTCTATTTTCTCATCTGTTTACTCATCGCGTCAGCCGGAAGTGGTAGCATGCTAACGGCTAGCGAGCGTGTCCTTGTTCGGGGCGGGTTCTGCCGAATCTTAAACGTGCAGATTTTTATGCACGCTGCTGATTATAGTAATCCAGTATCATTACTTGCTTTTTTGCAGTGTAAAGCCGTAAAGCTTATTAAATTTGCAGGATTTAATAAGATTTAGTCGGTGCCTCCAACTGAATGAGTTCAGTTCTATTGTTCCGACATTAAACATGGCGGCGCCATCCGTCTGCGCGCGCTCCCGTATGCGTTGTATCACATAATACATTTAGTTTGTACATTTAGTTTGTACATAGACACGAGAATCTGCAGAACCGTATTAGTAAATGTATGAAAAAATAACTTAGTATTTCGGGTTTCTGACTTTTTATACCTCTGAATTCTCATTAAAAGTCTGTTTAAATTGTGAATCTGATGTTTCTTCAGTGTAAAGTGTGTTTGTCATGTGCATTTTCTTCGTCTAATCATTGTTTAATGATCTCTTGTCGCTAATCATATTTCACCAGGAGACTTATGAAGACCCACATAAGCCCCTGCCCTCTTTGGTTGTGCACATTAGGGGTCTGGTGGATGGTATAACCGAGTCAGACCTCGTGGAGGCCCTCCGTGAGTTCGGCACAATCAGGTAAAGTGAAGCAACACCTAGAACGCCCATGAAGACCTCGGCTGGTTTTAGCCATACGTTTACATGTCATTTTAACCCCGAAATGTGCATTTGTGTGCTTGCAGTTACGTGGTGTTGATGCCAAATAAGCGTCAGGCTCTGGTGGAATACGAAGACATGAGCGGCTCATGCAATGCAGTGACCTACGCTAATGACAACCAGGTGTACATTGCTGGTCGTCCCTGTTACATCAACTACTCCACCAGTCAGAAGATTTCTCGTCCCGGCGATTCGGGTGACGCTCCAAGTGTCAACAATATCCTGCTCTTCACAATTATGAACCCTATTTACCCCATCACCACGGTAATTCATGCTTTGAGTGTTTGTTGCCTCTTGAGTCCATTACTAGTGCGCCAGTAAGATTTCTAAAATGTGTTTGCTTCTGTCTGCAGGACGTCCTTTACACCATCTGTAACAACTGTGGCCCCGTGCAGAGGATTGTGATATTTAGAAAGAATGGTGTGCAGGCCATGGTGGAATATCCTTTACAAGCACAGCTTAAAAATATACAATACCCAGTTTAGACTTAGTGATTTTAAGTTCTATTTTAATCTTCTCATTACTAGTTTTTATCGCTGCTTGCATATTCTCCTTAACTCTGTCCCACATTTGATTCAGTCCAGAGTGCTCAACGAGCAAAGGCATCACTCAATGGTGCTGACATCTACTCTGGATGCTGCACCCTAAAAATCGAATATGCCAAGGTTGGTTCTTTCAAGTTGTTTTGTGTGGTAGAGCATTCTTAGCAGTGAAGAACCACACATCTGTTACATGTGTCCTGTAATATTCTGATATTTATTGCTTGACTACATTTTGTTTTACAGCCAACTCGTTTGAATGTGTTTAAAAATGACCAGGACACCTGGGATTACACCAACCCCACTCTAAGTGGCCAAGGTACATCACACATGCACCCACATTTTTTGGGATTATTTCATACTTAGTGTTCACGTCGTAGGGTGTACATAGCAGTTTCTTGGTTTAGGCTAAATGCGTCCTTCGTCGCAGCAGTTTATTCAATCACACCAAACTTCAGTGTATCTTTCACCAAATATTTGGTAGTACAGAAGGTCTCTTATGCACAAATCCGTACACACTTGAATTGATGTAGTTGCAACGATTGGCATGTCACCTGTACAGCAGTCGCATGAGTCACACCTTCACTTCCAGCAGATCAAAACATCCCTTCCTTCCCTCGCTATCACTGGCACTCAGCATGACCCTGCACCCAGCGCACACAACATGGTGGAGAGTCTTCTGTTGACTACAGTGTTGTTTTAAAACCCTTTAAAATAAAACAAAAACCTTTAGAGCATTGTTGCAGTTATTGGTTGGTGTTTTAATCTGACTTCTGTGGTTGGAAGTTATATCTTTTGTATAAAATGCCTGTTCATGGTTTTTCTAAACATCTCTGAAACCCATGGACACGTTTGAGTAGCAATTGAGTGCTGTTCGTTTTCAACTCTTAAGGATTTCAGTGGAAAGTATTTGCTTTTTTGTCTTAAACTTCATTTTTATCAAAATTATTTCATTTGTGATGGATTGATTTTTATATTTATTATAGAAACTTTCTATCCAGCTGCTTTTAGTCAAGTTTGTGTCTGTTCTCTGCAAAAGTAATTTTTGGACCTCCAGTTTATATTCCTTTCTTAAGTGACAATTAATTGATTAAAGTGAATGAGATTTTCTAAAAGATTTTTTTTTCAATTGTATTTTATGCCCTGGACATTAATCATACCAAATAATACTTTAGGTTGATGACATGACAGCTGTCTGAGGCTTTAAAATGATAAGGACCAGGATAAAATTTGAATCGACTGTATTGTCACATTGCCCAGCCCACGAGTTGGGTTGGTGGTCCAAAATGGTTCCTTTAAAAAAAAAAAAAAAAAAAAAAAAAGGATTTAGAATAAAGGCAGAATTATTTGCAAAAGACCCATTCGGTTAACAAAAAACAGCTTATGGACAGTAATAATGGTAGAAAAATGTCTTTATTAGTTGTCTGAATGCGAAAGACATGGCTCATCATTAATACTGTTAAAGCTTTGTTAACTCTTAAGGTGCAGCATCGCCTTTTTGCAGCTTTTTGTTATAATTGGTTTAGTTAACTTTTATGTGGCTAAACTGGGTTGTAGATTATGCCAAATCCTGCCGCTGTGGTAAAGTAGTCACATCTGCATTTAAAAAGCTCATGTGTTTTCATGTGCATTTTGTTTTTGGTAAATGTTTTTGAGCCCCTTCCTAGGCCTGTTTATACTTTTTGAATGTGGCAGCATTTGTATAATGTCTGTCATATGGTACACATGACCCTATTTGCTGTCAGCGAACCATCATTCATTTTAAAAGGGCTTCGTAAAGGGCCCCTGTACTATTGTGCTTCCATAGAGAAGTATAACCAGGCCTTTTTGCAATATGCTCGTTACCCTGGTCCGTCCCGACGCGCAGGTCCTTCGCCTATAAAATTGTCTGCCTCCTGTTTTTAGTGTCGGTCAGCGTGATCGTTCGGAATTTGACATTGCAAGTGTCCGAACATGTTTTTGGGTACACAATGCCGACCAATGATCATCTACCATTTACTCCTGGAACATTTCAAGCTGTGTTCCGATACTTGCTTTACAAGCGGCACACACTGAACATTTTCATCAGCTCTTCTCAAACAACACGGGACATCAGACGTCGGCACACTGAGCAACATCTTTACATCTTCAGAGTTACATGGGACAAACACTCCAGCACAGCTGACATGCTTCATCTGACACCGCTTCAAGATGCCTGTCCCGAATGCAAAAGCATTGTTTTCTGTAAAGTGGTTATGGCTCATACACTGCATCCAGTCACGGAAGAGTTTACAGTCACATCACCACAAGGCAAACCGATCAAGCGTCAGTCTTGACATGCAGACACTGGGACTGATTGTGCAAAGAGGTGGGAGGATCATTCATACATGTCGTGTTCTACCTCCTGTGTGTGAGCTCATCCGAGCATTATTCCAGTCCAAAGTTTCTACACATTTCCACCACAACAGCACACCGAGGCAAGAGTTGTTGCATCACAATAGTAGCAGTCACATGATGAAACGATTGCGTGGGGATTGCTGCGTCATGATCACACATCATGCAGACATTGCCATGCCACCAGCTCCAGGACCATACACCCAGCAGATCTCCTCTGTAGACGCCACGTCAGAGCACTGCACATGGTAGCTGCATTCAGTTCGAGTGACCCCAGCCTTCAACACAACCGCACATCAAGCCTCACTGCCTGCATCACAGTAGTCAGAATTACTCACTGGGACAACATTACAGCACACGGAAGGGATCATGCGAAGAAACCACCTGTAGCTAGAAATGCCGTTTGGCATCAGATGGTCCTGTCTTTCTTTCTTGTGTCTCTTCCTCTCCTCCCTCTGTCTGATAACTCTCTCACGCTGGAGACGACGTGTGATGTTCTGACTGCTGTTACGCCTTCCGTGTGACGCAGGTTGGAATTAGCTTGGCCGCTACCGTGGCGTCTGGTGTCACAAACGGCGCTGTGTCTGCAGCCCCTCCCCCTTCTTCTGAACGGTAAGCACTGTGCGCGTCAGGAAACAACACAAAACAAAAGCAAAACGAGTTCTTGGAGAAATAACTCAGAACCAAAACGAGAATGGAAATCACAGCTTGAGGTTGAAGGAATGGGTTTACGGGCACAAAAAGTCTGTGACTCCTCGGATGGTCGCAGCACCGTAAGTAGCTGATGTCTTTAAATGCCATGACATGGTTTGACCTCTAAGGCTTTATGGCTTAGTATGTTGCAAACTCATCTGTATCGTTTTAGTAATTGGTGCTTTTCAAAACTGTTCTTTTTTTTCCTCAAATAAAGACCTTTTCTTTCCCTGTTCAAAGGTGCTCTGGAATTTTCTTATTTTGTAAAGTACATTTTCTCCTTGAATTAAATACATTGTTTACTTTTACTTGTTCATACAGGTTCCTTGTTCAAATGTTAATTCTGGCTGCAAAGTGTATAGTACAAAGACAGATCTGGGGCTGCACAATGTATTGTTTTAGTATCTCTCGACCTAGTTTATACTGAATCTCTGCTTGGTTAAATTCCATCCAGATTGTGTCCTGTTGCACTTTTATTTAGATCAGTGGTTTTGGTAAAGGGGTTTAAACAAGCAGGCCCACAATAATTTTAAGACATACCACGCCCTTTATTTCCATCAGGTACTTTTAGATACTCTTTCATACAGGGGTTTGAGGATGTTTGACTTTACCTTTGACTGTTTTATAAATACAGTGCTGTCCTACAGAAGGAACAACAGTCTTTACATTTTTGACCTCCAATAGTGTGCAGCCCTAGAATGACCTGTATATTTGTGTTCAGATACAAGATTCCGAAGTTATTCAGTGGTGTAGATCAGGGAGCTGATGTGCAACAAAAAGACTTAATTTAATCCAAACTTGTGCCTTTCTACACATATGCGAAAAGATGTTGCTTCGACCATCAAATGGTCTTGCTGTCAGTGCCCGAAATATATGTACTGTGATGTTGTTATAACTGCGAATAAAATAGTTATTTACTGTTTATAATGTGTTGCATTTGTGTGTCTGATTTGAATATACTTGTGCCTGTACAGATGCTGATTCAGATGGCAATTGGAACAGTTCTCAAGGTGTGTGCATATCAATGTGTGTTAAATTTAACGAGTCATTTCCATAAATGAGTAAAATGATTTGGTGAATGTCAGTATTTTTACATGGTCTTGTATTTGGTTGTCCCCACCATGCAGTGTTACCGGCTAATGCATTCATAGGCTTCCCCTGCATGCCGATCACAATTTGCACTGCCCCTCCCTCTTTAACCAATTTCTGTTGGGTGGTTGTGCTGTTCCAAAGGCCGATTGGCTCTTAGCGATGACGTGTATTTATTCTCTCTGGCAGACCCCAATGGAAACCCAAACAAGCGGCAGAGGCAGCCGGCCCTGCTGGGAGACCACCCAGCTGAATATGGTTAGTGTCTCAGACACAAACACTTCTAAATAATGTATTTATTTGGGTAGCTCACGGGTGCGTTGGCATATTTTTAAATTTAGAAAAACTAAGCGAAATCTAACATGGCGGTGCGGAGATGCTTAAAATAAGTAAACTTGTGTTTTTGTTGTGGTGTCACAAATGAGTTGGCTGAAATATTCAGAATTAAAAGCCTGTTAATTGTAACTGATTCAATTTACCGGCCACTTTTTTTTATAAGCTTAATATAACCAGTGCCTTAAGGGTTTAAATGGGAGATTAAACAAATGGTTATGTAATATAATGTCGTTAAAACCCCTCATGACAAATGCATTGTACTTGCAAATGAAAAAAAACATTGGCTCAGTAAAACATAAATTTTACCACCCGTTTCATTTCCACTCGGCTTATTTTAACAGCGGTGTAATAAAAAAAGTTACAATTTTGTTTAAAATGATCTGTTGCTCCTTTTAATCTAGTCTTAAATACCGTCCCTATTCGTGAGTTCATAGGGGTCTGCTAGCGTCTGCGTTACATAAATATTGTCGTCGTAAGGTGTGTGCATGGCTCTTTGTGGCTGAGCTCATGCCCTTAATTTGTTGTCCATGTTGACTGCTCATCCGCTTTTTCAACCAAAACCCGCGTCCCCACACCGCAAATTTCAAACAATAAAAAAACACGTATCTAAAATAAACTTGTGAGCTTAGATTTTAGTCGAGTCAACCGAAAGCCAAACAAATGATCACATGCATTTTCAAGTTTGTGTAGGTTCTCTGCTCCAAAGGCGCTGGCTCAAAGAACTAAAGTTGATTATCTTTACTGTATTTCCAGGCAGTCAGGGCGGTTATGGCTATGATGAAACATACGGTCCTCAACCACACTACGAGGGCCGAAGGATGGCACCGCCCATGGGTCGGGGCCGTGGTGCTCCTCGTTACGGCGCTCCCCAATATGGACATGGGCCACCGCCTGAATATGCAGCCCAGGCCGACTCACCAGTCATCATGGTTTATGGCCTTGATCCCTTCAAGATCAATGCTGACCGCATCTTTAACATTTTCTGTTTGTATGGGAATGTCGAACGGGTAAGTGGTGCTCACTATGCAGGTTTTATTTTAGATCTTAAATGACATAAGGTTTTAAGGTTCTTCTACAGTTGGAGTAACAAACTTGACGAACCAACAAATAAATGTAACATTTACTTCCCAATCCTGAACAACATACATTTAGTTCTCAGCAATTATAGACTCTTGAGGCTGTCTACTGATTGGTGACATTTTAGCATTTAGAGATAGAATGAGAGTAAAGAATGTGAATACGAACACACAAATATGACTAAAATAAGGGTTTTAATATTTTAGTTTTACATTTAGTTACATAGACTTTGAAATGGTCTGAGGTGACTTAATGACAAACAGAAAGAGCTGCACTTGTTCAGTTTCAAAACTGATCAGTACACAGTTGAGCCTTAAGGAATTAACCTCTTGGTATCTTTAAGTTTAAAATAATACATTTGTGTGTTTAGGTGAAATTTATGAAAAGTAAACCAGGTGCTGCTATGGTGGAGATGGGAGACTGTTACGCAGTAGAGAGAGCCATTTCTCACCTGAACCACACCATGCTCTTCGGTCAGAAACTCAACATCTGGTACGTTTTGGAATTAAAAGGAAAGATTTGGATGTGTATGTTGTAGTGTATTTTCTAGTAAAAATGCGTTTTTGTTTCCGTTGCAGCGTATCAAAGCAGCAGGCCATCATTCCTGGACAGGCATATCAGTTGGAGGACAATAGCAGCAGCTTTAAAGATTTCCATGGCAGCAGGAACAACCGCTTTAGCACCCCAGAGCAAGTGTCCAGAAACCGCATACAGCGGCCCAGCAGCGTCCTGCACTTTTTCAACGGTCAACCAGACAGCTCCCCTGAGATCTTTAATCAGGTACTACACTCTAAATATTATTTTAAGATGCTTTTGTATTATGATGAGTTCAGTCACTCAAGTTCCTGATTTTATTTACCTATTTTCAGATCTCTGAAGAGTTGAGTATCAAGCCTCCGAACAATGTTAAACTCTTTACTGGAAAGAGTGAGTGTGGTACTGATTTTTATTTACTTCTCTTTTAGCATAACTGAAAACTGTACTCTGCTGTGACCAAATGCTTTGCTAGCAATAACAGATAATATATAAGGAAATATTTCATGTAAAATCGAGTGATTAGAAAAGTATTCTGAAAATTTTCCCCATGATGCTTAATAAAAGCAATAAGGTATGAGAGGGAGACATTATTGTGGGGAGAAAAGTCACGACACACTGCAGCATACATTTAAACCCTTGTCTTGTGATTTATTCACAATAATACACAACCTCAGGTGCCTTAATGCTTTTATGAAACTTATAAAAACAGGGTTTGAGTCATAAATGTGTTATTAAAAGCAGAACTATTAATAATCTGGTTGTACCTGATGTAATCTAGTCCAGTTTTTAAAGTGAATTCTGATCACTAAGTAACAAAGATGATGGTTTCTCTAACAACCATGTACTGTCAATTAGTGGCCATGTTGCAGAACGCAACATTAAAAAAAAAAAAGTCAGACTCATTAAGATGAATGTGAAGCACTCAGATGTGTGTTGTTGTCGCGCTGGACAAAAGGCTGTCAGTTAGATTTAAGGAACTACCTGTTTTATAAAAAGATTCACATCATGGACGAAATGTATTATACAATGGGTGTAAATCATGCATGTAACCATTAATACTTCGGAATAAGCCGCCTTTATGTTCCAGTCCACAAATCACATATAAAATGGAGTAGTGTTCATACCAGGCTCTCTTATTCAACATAAGTGCCTGCTTATTATATTCCAAACCATGGAAGCATTTGTCACACTGTTTGCGTAGTGTAAGTTTAGGCATAAAGCAACATATCAGTGTTGCTGATAAATGATTGGTATTGACTGATGGGTATTTTACTAAAGTAAGTGTTTGTGTGCAGGTGAGAGAAGTGCTTCTGGACTGCTGGAGTGGGAGTCGGTGAATGATGCTATGGAAGCGCTTGCTGTCATGAATCATTATCAGATGAAAAATCCCAGTAAGTGTGTTGTCAGTAAACACTGAGCAACACGAAACCTAGTAAATGTGCTAAAACCCTTTTTTCCTCTCTTTTTCTAGCTGGCCCGTACCCCTACACTCTGAAGCTGTGCTTCTCCACTGCTCAGAATGCTAACTGAACTCCTGTATTTAACCCCCAGCCAGACCTTTACATCCTCCGTAATTAAAGTCGTACTGATTTGCTTTTTTTTGTACAAATCAGTTGGATGTCCAGATAATTTTGTTCCTTTTATTTTGTACTTTACAGCTTTGAGCTCTTCGTTTTTAGTATTTCATTAAAGTGAATTGTAAATGTTTTGTTCTTTAAATAAACGTCACTTGAACAATGTGCGGAACCTACTGCGGGTGGTTGCTAATGTTTTTGACACGATTGAGCAGCGCGTGCGGTGGAGGAGGTGCCGACTGTGTGCAGAGGTTTGTTCCCTATAGATCATGTTAAGTTATTTTTCACTTACAGACCCAATAAAATAGTTTGCTTTTTTTTCATTGGGAGTCATTATTTTAAATTTGGTCACTGAGGATCCTCACCTGCACTGTTTTATAATGAGGGGTTAATTCATCAGACGCCTGTCCCATAACTGCTGAAAACCAAGTACTTTTTGCTCAAAGCTGCAGTTTCTGTAGAACATGCAGTAAAATTGTTCCGTTCAAACCCCAGGAGTAACAATAAACAGCTAAAGAACTTAAGCTGAAACTATAATTGTAATAAAAATAAGTTTACTTTTTACATGAAAGCTGAATATACCAGATAAAGGTTAATTGTTTAGGGTGAGTTATGTTGTTAGTGCCACCTGGTGGAAGACTTAAGACACCTTTTTCAATATAACGAGACGCAGCAGCATATTTCAAGGAGGAAAGCTGTGATTAAAGCAAACGTTTCTACAATACTCTCGTTTGTGCAGTACAGAAAATTGACAAAATACAAAATAATTAGCCTTTAGCATGTAAGAACGTAGTGACTAAAGACATGAGAAAACGTGTTTTCTATTAACACTAAAAACTGCATACATTTTATTTCCGTCTTTGTTGTAGTTGCTGCTTTTGCCAGCAGATGCCGCTGCTGTTGAAGTTTTAATGAGTAGAAGAAATCGTTTTATCCTAGATTATTTTATACACAGTTTAAAACCACACAGCAGGTTTATCTATAGAATGCAGTCTGGATAAAGATGAGCACAGCTTTCTGCAACTGTTAAGTATATTTCGGTAATATTTAATGAATATATTACTTTAACTCCCGTGATTAATCCGTACTCAGCTCTGTTGCCAATTTAACAAATTTGTCGCAAGATTTAGCGACTTTTTTTCCTTTTTTTTTTTCTAAACCTAGCGACTGTTTCTCGTGTTACTGGAGACTTTTGGAGAGTAGCAGTTCTACCCCACGTTTTTCGATCACATATTTAACAGCACCCTTTTTCTCTCCTACAATTTCATTTCTTTATTCTACAGATTCAAATAGGAAAATTGACTTATGCTATAGGACAGCTACTTCCCTTACTGTGGACTGAGTGGACTCAGGATTAATGGGATCTCCCTTCTGCAGGACAAGTGTGTTAGTGTTATTCTGAACTGGACCCAGAGTCACCGATGTGAAAACCCAGAACAGTTTTATTCCACAGTGCAAATTAGTACAGTTGTCAGTCTCCACAGTTCCGGTGTTACACTGAAACATCATGGATGAAGAAGCAGATTCAGGATCCCCTGTCTCATTTAAGTTGTATGTAAATGATCAGGTTTCTCTGTTTCCTCTTACTGATGGAAACTAACAGTTAACTCCTCAAGAGTCTCATCTCACCCTGACAAGATGCTGCCAGCACTCTGCTCTCTCTTCACTGCTCTCTCATGTAAAATTTCGCTCCACTGCACTCACTCAGAGCTCAAACACATGAAATGTGAGCATGAAGCCATGTAACATGCTGCTTTTATTTTTTCAGATGTCAGTGGTGTAACCGTGCTGACACAGACTCTTGATTTTTCAGTGTATAAAGAGGAACCGTTACTTTATTACTGTAATACACATGATGCTTCTGTTGGTGAGTGTGGATAACAGCTATTGAGAGCATAACAAAAACCCTGTCCCTGTTCACACTCTTGCCTTCACACAGCAGGAAAAAAGGGGGAAGCTGAAAATAAAAACATATTATTTAATCATTAACAGATTAATCATACACAGCTGTGTGGATCAGACAATCCAGATGTTATACACTAATGCACTTAAACACTGAAAGTTGCTTTATTGATTTAAGTAATAACAGAAGTGGATTTATTGATTCACGTGCTGTTAAAAGGATGATCTCTGATCAGACTGATTATTAATGGATTTTTGGATTAACCAGAACTCTCATCTCTCATCTCAAACCCCCTGATCTTAGTTGATACTGTCCATTATTCTCTTTATTATTCATAAACCTGTATTACATCATAAATTCTTTTTAAAAAACATGGTATTGATTAATATATCTTGATTAAAGATTTTACAAAAACATTTCATTTAGGGGAACACAGAAGGTAAAAGTGTTCAGATTCTAGAAATTTTAAAATGGAAGTTTAAGGTTTTAGGCAAAATAGGTAAATTGTTTAAAACAAATGGACAGATATAAAATACGTGTGATTTGTTTTGTCATCTTGTTAAAAAAAAGGTGGGATTTACAGATTTGATGTTTCCATTTTAACTAATGAAGACAATCAAACTACGGTAGTAGAGTCTAATTTTATTCATTGATTTATTCATACAAACTCACATCTTATCTTCCGCTTAATGATCCTAGGATTGCAGGGGGTTTAGCATGTCCATCCAGGAGAGATGGGTTTGAGCACTAGTCCATTACTGTGACTTATAAGCACAATATAAATAATAATGAATTAATTCTAACACCAGTGTAATAATGATCAGTTCTAATTCAGATTGTACAGTATATCACATTCTACTAATGTAAATGATCAGCTATGGGGGTGTATTTGAGGTTCTCCTCTCTCTACCACCTCCCTGCAGCTTCTCCTTTATCTGTTCCTCAAGCTGCTCATCTCTTCACTCAGCACAAGAGTCTCATCTCACTCTGACAAGATGCTGCCAGCACTCTGCTCTCTCTTCACTGCTCTCTCATGTAAGATTTCACTGCACTGCACTCACTCAGAGCTCAAACACATGGAATGTGAGCATGAAGCCATGTAACATGCTGCTGCTTTTATTACAGG